>VWZW01002796.1:399981-529182 GCA_013397115.1 Edolisoma coerulescens | reverse complement strand
GCAGGACCCCTGGGCTCCCCGGCCCCGCGCGGGGCTCCGAGCCCCCTCCCCGCGGTGCCCGGCAGCCTCACCTCCCTCCCGCGGGCTGCCCAGCGCTGTCCCCGCTGCCGCCCCACCAGCGAGCGGAGCGCGGCCCCGCAGCAGCCGCCGGCCTCCCCCTCCCCTGCCCGNCGAAACTTTGCGGGAACCGGGGCGAGCGCAGCAGCACTTGTACCTACCCAGCGGCTGAGGGACTTCTCCGCTCTCTCCTGGTAGTCTAGAGGGAGCTGAGTAAAATTCCCTGGTTCTCCATGCTGACAGTCTTCTGCAGGCGCTCTGTTGCTCTAGTAATGAGATCCTGATTTTGATTTCCCTTTTTTCTTTTTTTTTTCTTTTCCCCTTGGGCCGGTGTCTGTGTGTGTGTGTGTGTGTCTGTGTGTGTGTGTGAGCGCCTGCCCGTGTGAGGGAGCGAGCAGGAAGCCGGGGCAGTCAGACAGCGGCCCGGCTCACTTCCTCTCCCGCACTATTCCCCGGGCGGTTTGCAGTCTGTGTAAACAGCCTTTTCCTCCCCGCGCCCCTCGCTCTGGCCGCCGATGTGCAGCATGGCTGTAACACAAGACACACGCATAGTAAAGCGGGCAGCGGGGACTCCGCCGGCTGGCAGGGAGCTCCTCGACTCCCCCGACCGCCACCCCTTCCTGTGCTACACCCCTGGGGAGGAGCTTCCCACCGGCCGCCCCGGCTGCTTGGGCCAAAATATACCCGCGTTTTCCCGAGGGAAACCGGAGTGATGCTTATGAGCCCCTTACGAGCGGTGCTTCGCCATCCTGGAGGATGGTGACGGCCTTTGGCTCCTGGAGAGACGGCTGCCTTTGTCCCACCATGCTGGGACTGAGGTCACTGTGGCGGGGAGTGCTGGGCACCTCTGGTTGGGGTCATTGGGGGCTGAGGGGCTGGTGGGGTGCAGTAGCTCACTGGACACTCGCTGGCCACCTTCCCGAGCTGAACCTCACACGGACAGCAAAGTAAAAGAGCAGTGCAACACGACGCAACAACTTGAGTTGAGGGAAATAACATGTTAAAAATCAAGGAGCACTCAAAACATAGAATCATGGAATGATTTGATTTGGTTTGGAAGGGACCTTTAAAGGTCATCCTGTCCGACTCTCTTGCAATGGGCAGGAACATCATCAACTTGATCAGGTTGCTCAGAGCTACTGCTCCAACCTGACGTTGAATGTTTCCAGGGATGGAGCACCTCCACCCCTCTGGACAACCTGTGCCAGTGCCTTACCGCTATCATTGTAAAAAATGTCTTCCTTATATTCAGTCTGAATCTATCCTCTCTTAGTTTAAAATTATTACCCCTTTTCCTATTGCGATTCATTGAATACAAGCTGGATCTTGCAGCTCCACACCATATCTCAAGAGTCAGACTGCTGGTAGATTGCTGACTGAGATTGAGGTTTTGACCCTCAAGATGTAGACCTCAGATCTAAACTGTTAGTTTGGATTTATTAAAAAGGACACATTTTTAGTATCTAGAGTTTACATCAATTTTGTCTTTTCTTGTGTCTCATATATCAGCATTTCTAACTTTATTTGGAAATTTTCAGAGTGAGTGACATTATCTTCTGTCTGCCTAGAACATCAGTGACATTCAAGGCATAGTACTTCAAAATCGATACTGCTATTTCTTTTAATAGTAATAAGATTTATCATTCCAGCACTGTAACTGAAGTTCAGAATGTTTTTGATGAGCACTGACATAGAAGCTATGATTATTTTTTATCCCTCTACTGGTTTGTTGCTTGCAATGTCATTGGGAACAGAAGTACGTTTTGATGGAGTTAAAGAGATTGTCACAGCTGGCCACTAAGCATCAGTCAACAGCACCTGAACAGAGGTATAGGATCAAATTCAGTCCCTTGAGGAAGTCCAACAGGTTTCTTCCTTCTCATCTTCTAACATGCCATAGGGGAGGAAGAATAATTGGTACCAACACACCAAATATGTAACTTTGTTATTTTTCTTAAATCATTCCTTTTTAGAAGTCATTCTGAATTTCAGAATACAGATATGAGGTCTGATAAATCCTCATTTTGTGTTTCCCAAATAAAGAAGCATCAAAACATTTAATTTCAGATAGTGTATTTCCTAGATTAAATGTACAGTGGATAAAGTCCTTGCTGTAAGCATTAGTTTAAGTCATTAGGATGCAGGAATCAATCTTTCTTTGGGAACTACAACTGAAGACCCAGATTTGCAAAGCAGGGCAGTCAGGGAAGTTTTTATGGTACCAAAATGAAACGTCAGACTGACAGCTGGGGGTACCAGCATTCATCTTCTACATTTATCTTTCATTTGCTTTCTGACCAAGAGGTGAAGCAGAGATGTACCAGAGTTGCCTTGACCAGCTGTTAGTGTGGAGGTCTGAGAGAATAAACTCTCAAAACCAATACAAGTTCTTTTCTTTTACAAATAACACTATGCCTCTAAGAAATGTGTAAAACCTAAATTTTTTCTCCAATTTCCTATGATGTACCTGTTTACAGCAGGTTTTTTGTTTGTTTGTTTGTTTAACAACAGCAGTCCTTTTTTTTGTCTAGCGAGGTAGAAACCTTAATAAGACTGCCATGCTGGAGGTCAGACGACCGCTGGATGAGGGATAATTACCCTACAAAAGTTGGAGTGAAAAGTGCAGAACTCATTTAACAGAATGAAGACACCAGGATGTGTTGGAAACACAAGCAATTCAGAGAGCTCTGCAGGAAGTGGAAGAAAATGGGAGCTTTTGGCCAGGGCTACTGATCATAGCACTATGGATGTCATAGGAAAAGTATTTTTGGAAACTACATCTATGTCTTGATAAAAACACTGTGCTTTACAGAATGATTGCTGAAACTCTCCTCTGCAATATCTGCCTGGCTCAATTAATCTACACTTAGAGTTAACCTTAAGGATTATCTGATACAAAAACACAAGAACGCAAGATGATGAATGAAGAAAACTGTGTGTTTATATTGTGTAGGAGTTTTTTTCTTCTGTTATTCAGAAAACCAGTTGGTTGATAGTTACAAAAATGCTGGTTTTATTTTTAGCAGAGTCACTAGTCAGCTCCTATGTCTCATTTCACAATCATTCATCGGCACATGATATCATTACAACTGTTAACTGTAAAGCCTTAGTTATGTCCTCAAGCTACAAAGATCTGAGGGTTTAGCTTTGGAAATTGTTGTTCCTTGCTCAGGGTTGGTCCAGACAGCAGCTGTTGTACTCGTGAAGGACTAGGTTTGAGAGAGAGAGCTCCCCTTCGACCAGTAAGGCAGGTTACTGCTGCTGAAAGTCCCAATCTGATGGGTTCAGGCAATCCTTGAACAAACATATGCACCCAGGATGTCTCTGTTTACCTAGACACAGTGCAATTTGCAGAAGAGCCTGTATTTATAAACCTCTCCGGCTGAAAAAATTGCCCCAAAGCATTCCTGAGAATAGTGACTATAATTCTGCCTCATTTTATTAGATTACATCAATTAAGAAACCAGGCTTTGTCTGTCTTTTCAGATTGTTTCTCCTGCATTTTTAAACTGTTCATAAATCTCATGTGCTGCTGTAATTAAACAATCTAAGAGAAGGAAACAAAAAAGTAAAGGTAGATTTGCTGTTCTCCAGATCTCTGTTTAAAACTCTTCAGGCTGAGACTCATGAATGGGTTGGTCCACGTTTTAGCGTAATTTCACTCTGAGCCTTGAGTCCCTCTGTAATTAAATTATTGAATTAAATTATGTAATTGTAATGTCACTTTGCGGTACACAATTTTCCTTAAGTGTATATACATGCTTATAATCGTGTGTAATTATCAAGAACAAAGTTGAAAGCGGCTGGAAATAATTGTTGTTTCATTTAATATTTTAAGTCCTAATATATTTAATGAATGTATACATTGTTTCATCTTCTCTAATCATTTTTTATTTCTTTATAGATTACAGGCTCTGCAGTGAAGAGGCTTCAGATTTGTGTCTGCCTTTATGACAACAAACACAACAGTTCTGTGGGAGAATCACTCCTAACCATCATTCTCTCTTATTTTCTAGCAATTCTAACTTGAATAACCACCTGACGAGTTACAGGAGGATTTCCAGGGAATTTTGGAAACTGGGTAAATAGAAGCTAATTACCTGAGCTGAAATAACAGTCTAATTCATGTAAGATTCTTGGTTGCCCTTCACAACATATTATTTAAATGTCTTGCAAATGTTGCATCACTACTGATGAATGTTGCTCTGGGAGGTTTGGCTTTTCTCTTTCACACTCTTCTGTAGCTGAACGAGCACAGGCTTCAGAGCCAACAACTTCATTATTGCAAAAAGCCCTGGGGGATCCATACTGCTCACAAAGTGGTCAGGTCCTCAGTTTTATCTCATCTCACAGGCAGTTTCATTGGCAAGAAAAGTGCTGTGTGCAAGACCATAGCTCCAGCATGTAACACTGACTCTAAACCCATGGAAACCCAAGGAACCGGGTTGCACAGTGTTTCCCCCAGCATTTCTTCCTGGGCTTTTTGCTGAGCTATCTAGAGTAAAATAGTGAACTTTAGAAGAGGTGATGGCAGACATCAACAGAACTGTGTTTGTTCTTGAGAAACCTCTTGTTCAAAATTGATTCAGATTAATGGGAAAAACATTGCATGTTACCATCAAAAGCTTCAAAACCTCATGTCACATTTTCTGAAACAAAGAAATCCTGCAAGTTTTAACCTAAAGTATTTCCTGTCAGAGGCAGGAGAAGGGCTAAGTGCTTCTTCACACCACGAAACAAGTATACTGTACAGATGGTAGGACCTTGGCAAGGGAGCAGGAGCCTCTTCTGTCTTCCCAGGGACCTCTTTTTCCCTTAGGGAGAATGTTCTAGTCCCTTGTGACTGTCTGTGAATGAGATTTGTTGTTGTGTTGCAGTTAGAAATCTGCCTTCAGTCTTAAGAGAATGATGTTTTAAGAGACCCCAAGATTTTCCTCTTCTCGCCTATCCACCCCCGGAAGGCTGTGGTGCTTGATCAGGAAGGAGTGTTTGAGGGAAATGAATGCTTTTACACTCCTCTTCCGCTGGCACATTTTGCCTTCCTGAATGCTTTGCTTTCCCTATGTGCTGTGGAAGAAAACACATGACCCAACATATTTCAAGTAAAAGCATCATTGCGTGTACAATTTCATTTGGTTTGCCTTCTTAGTGAAAGATTTATACACAATTACGTCCTGTGCGCAGTGTAATTGCCTATGATTTTTTTTTGTCATTAAAGGAATGTGGTGTCACTGTGTATTGAAGGAGCCTAGAGCATCTAAATGAGCAACCCATGAAAACAGGGAAAGAGGATATCATGAATCTGTGACTAACCATGAAGTCTAATCTAACTGCAAAGATTAACTATTTCAGAGGTCACCAGGCTTCTCTTAAATCTTTCAATCTGTTCTACTGCACTTTCTTTTCCAGGCTAATCAATTAAAGGTCTGAGCTAGAACTTTAGTTGCATTTTATTGGTCTCTTTCCCCTCCACCCCCATTTCCCATCTGTCTATTTTATCCTAACCTAATCTCTAAGTATAACTGATCCAAGGCAATTCTACTGCCAAATATCACCATAGCATGTGAACATAATTAAACTGTTTTTACTGTTCTCAAATGCTTTTGGTCAAATGGAGCACGACTCACTGCCACTTCTGTTCAGCCCACACTAATTCTAAGATTTTTAAATGATGAATGAAATTGAACAGATTTTACCTTCAACATGTGACCTTATAGTTTTTATGTTTCCCACTATGACACACACTTTGGGACACAGTTCTACTTAAAAAAATTCAGATGGATGAAAATGACAACATTTTTCTCTCTTCTAATTACTGTGTGTTTTATTATAATGTTCAAATTAATTTATTTTTGTATTTTATAGTTACAAAGTTAATTATGCATGTTCTTGGTGATGTGCATTTTCTAATAAAATAACTGATGTTTTCTTAAAGCCCTTCCTGTTCCTGTACTCCATAGCCATAATTATAAACCTCATATAAAAGACACTTTGGAAAAGCAAAGTCTTCAAAATATATTTGGTTTTGAGAAGTCAAAACTAACCCCTTAACCAGTCATTGGTGCAGACCATAAAGTACACAGATTATGTGTTTCTTATGGGAAATGACTGCTATTAGCATAATTGTAGCTCCATTCTGCTTGCTAGAAAATCCTTTTTTCCAAGTCACGTTACACAATAAGAGTTTAAAAATTAATGTGTCTTAATACCTTTACCTTGCATGTGCATGTGCACTCCTTTTTCTTGAATGGCAATGGAGAAAGATTTTGGAAAATAATTCAAGGCATGTAAGTTAGGACCCTGATAAGAGTGATCCGGAGGTGCCTGCTTCTCTGTGCTCACTATGCAGGGATCTTGGGAAGCCTCTCCTGATAAATCAGCCACCCTATCTACATGCTTAGGGTTAGAAGACATAGGTGTATCTTTGATTTATATTCTGCCTTCGGTATAGCTGAAATGTGAAATCACTTTTCAGCTGTTTACAAGGAGATTTTATTTGCTATACATTTTAACTGCAAGTATGAAACATTTTCAATGTAGACATACATCTAAGTGATTTTAAAGTGACAGCATTTTGATCCTTCTAAAAACTCAAGTAATGTTGGCTTGCAATGCAAACTTGATCTTGTTCCTCAAAACATCTTTCATAAACTCGCTTGCTCTATAATAGATCATGACTGCTGTCCTGCCTGTACCTTAAATATACACACTGAAAAGCTGATACCCATTAGCCCAGCTGATACCCTTTCATCACATTCTAGTGGTAGTTGCAGTTCTGAGAGAATTGATGATGTGCAGCCAAAGCTATGGTTGTGTGGATATTGCCTTGGCTGTTGTGTGCTCCTGACTGGGTGCTATCAAAAGATACCACATTTATATGGAAAGCTCTTTTGGTGCAAACCATAGGCTCCTTCATAGCCAGACTTAGCAAAAGGCTATAAACACGAGCCAAAGTCCATACTTACTGAACAAATTCTTAGGAGCTAACCATGTGCTCTTATGTTTTGCTTAACACAAAATATATTCAAGCAACTACATGTTGAGGAATGCATTCAATGCAGGTAGCTCGGAGTGCAGCTGCGGCTCGAGCTGTGGGTTGAGCTCTGGGTGGCTGGAGCCCCAGGCAAGGGGCTGTGAAGGGCGTAACAAAGGGCCCAGGGACCTGTGGCACAGCCGGGGGGACCAGACACTCGGAGGCCGCAGCAGGAGCCGACGACCCCCAGACTTGCCCATGCTGAGGCTGTGAGGGGATAAAAGCAAAGAGGCTCCTTTTTTCAGGGTCCCTCCTCAGAGACGCCAGCTCGAGTTGGTGTTTTGTTAATTAGTTATTGCAGCAAGATTAAATTATTTTAAGGATCATCTGAGACTCTGCTAAAGGAAACCTGGGGTCGAGCTGGTGTGAGTGTGGAGGGTGTGGCTGGGAAGGGGCTCCGGTCTCAGCTCAGGTGGTACGAGCGTGACTGCCAGGGCGGCTCCTGGATGGTCAGACAGGGACGTTTCCTTTACATACAAGCCTATGGGAACAGCTAACACGGATGGGATGGTGGGATGGTGTCCCACCATTGGCATCATCCTACCATGGCTGCTCCAGGTGATAGGACAGGTCTCTTCAGCTAAACCCTCTCATGCATATTTCAGCTGCCTGCAACACCAGATTTAAGCAAGTTCTTAAGCTTTGCTGAAGCAAGACCTTCCATCCAGCTGTAAAAGGTGTTGAGATTATGTTAAGTTTCTTTTGACTGTGGTGGATTCCAATCAGAGGTCTGTTGTGGAAGTGGTCTTCAGGGGGACTTTGGTTAAATACAAAGTTTCTTCAATGTTCTACATAGATTGCAGTATAAACTTGTTAGTCTGACACTTGCTCATTCTGTTAAAAGGAGGATGCTATCCCAAATAGATTATTGCATACGTTACTCTTATAAAGCTTTCGCAATTCATGTTAAAACTTGCTTTGAGATGTTATTGCTAGAGAAATTGTAAAAATACTTACACATAGAAATGTGCAGTAAACTATGCTGTAATGTAGCTGTCCTTAAACATTTAAAAAGAAAAAGGAAATGTTATAAAGTGTTGGTAAATTTTTTGGATGCTGTTTATGTTTGAACTTTTCTCTGTTTTCCTGTAGAAACTTCCGTATCCTCTTCCTGTGTCCCTACAAAGTTTTGTACAATGCAGAACAAGAAATGCTACAGGGATTGTGCTCCACCTTTCTCCTTCCTGCTGGGATATCCTTTCTGTAGAGAAATGTAAAGTATGTAATATTCAAGTAAAAATGTTATATTATTCTTTATCTCAGTAATTTTCTGTAATCTACAACATATCGAGCTGAGTGGCAGAAGTGCACCGCTATTTTTACATTTTTATGACATATGAATTTGTCAGCCAAAGGTAGCTAAAATATATTACAAAGTTTCTTGTTTTCCAGAGTCTTATCAAGGGTTCATGTCTAAGCCAAACAAGACAAGGGTGGGTTGGGTTTTTCTCTTCATTGTTTCAACTGAATTAACAGGAAGGGGGGAGTGCTTTACCTGTCTGACACTGGAGCAATATTCATTAGCTCCCACTTTTCACTTGTCTGTCTGTCCAGACTCTGTCTGCATCCTTGTGGGAATTGTAGGGGAATTTCCTAACTCCCAGCAATAAATAAGGAAATTATTAAAGGCCTTAGATCCGGGTTCCAGTTTTAATTCATTCTTAAAGTTAATACTTAAAATAAAATAAAGGAACAGGACTTAAAGCATAGGACCATGTTCCTGAGCAGTCTGTGTAGGCTTTAACCATTGTACTATTCCTCTGTATGTTGGAAGCCTATTTTATAACCCTACACACATATAAATGCAGATGTATATATTTATATTTCTCATTTAGATCATTTAGCAAGTCTTACCTGGCAATAGCAATGAGGCATGATGCTGGTTATGATAGAACAGAATTATTCCATCATCTGGTAGACAGAGAAGATCAGAAAACAAACATTTTAACTGAAGTTCATGTATGTAAAATAATAAATAATCCATAGGGCTGCCAAGCTAAAAACAATGTAAAAAGGCAGGAACTTTTAAAAAATGCAGATGTTTCAGATGATTTGTTGAAACACATAGCAAACAGTAAGTAGATGGTTTAAAATTTACTTCTAAAATAGTACAGAACAAAGCTCCTAGCCCTGCATGGATAAGATCTGCTGAATTAAGTTCCAATAGTTATCAGTCTTTTATTTTCCCTCCACCTTTTCTGATAATGTATATATTTTATTCGGGTGGTTATCTTTCTTTTTGTGCTAAATAGAAAAAGCAAAGAGAATAAAGGGAAATGTTTCGACTTGCAGGAAATAATTAGCATGAAGAGCAAAATGACAATGTAGCCAGCAAAATTCATGATTTCAAGTTTGTTTCCTCACTGATTACCAAAATGATTAAGAAGTATACATCAATTTAACCTTTATTTTATTTATCATACCTATTTATATTATAATGTTCTTGCCTGGTCTTTACTTCTATAAAAATTATGTCTTTAATAATAAGCAATTTAGCACAAGGATAATATGTGGCAAGGAATGGTCCCTGAAAAACCCTTGTGTTTAAAATTTATACAATGACACTGTAAATTAGGGAGTGGTTTTTTTTCTAATCAAATCTCAAGATTGCAGTTAGCAGTGGGAAGTATAGTTTTGCATGTGGCAAATATTTATGATTGTGTTAGAACATTCTGCTTCTGTGGTTAATGGATTTGATTCCAATTCCTGTTCTGTTTAGGTTCCCTCATGTCTAAATTAACAGAACACTACTGAAATCATTGGTGTTACTCTGAATTTTTATTGGGCTAATTGTGAACAATTTAGAGCCCTGTTGATGTTGCAGAAATAAATATTGGCTTCCCAATCCCAAAGAGACAGAAATAACTTAAACCCGTTTGGTTTTTTTCAAATTAGTCTTCTCTGAACACACACCATGCGAGTGCATGTTAGAGACCCAATGTGTGTGTGACTGTAGATCTGCACACTTTGGTGTGTTTGCATGGTGTCTGTCAGCTCTCCCTGCTAGCAGGTAACCCAGGCTTTCCATTTCAGCCGAATTGGCAGAAGTGCTAGCAAAGGTCCAACCAACACTAGATTCATAGAATCATAGAATGGCTTGGTTTGGAAGGGACCTAAAGATCATCTAGTTCCAAATCCCTGCCGAGGGCAGGGACACCTCCCACTAGACCAGGTTGCTCAAAGCCCCATCCAGCCTGGCCTTGAACTTCCAGAGATAAGGCATCCACAGCTTCTCCAGGCAACCTGTTCCAGTGCCTTATCGCCCCCACAGTAAAGACTTTTTCCTAACATCTAATCTAAACCTACTCTCAGTTTGAAGCCACTCCCCCTTGTCCTATCACTACAGTTCCTGACAAAGAGTCCCTCTCCAGCTTCCCCATAGGCCCCCTTCAGATACTGGAAGGTTGCTATGAGGTCTCCACCCAATCTTCTCTTCTCCAGACTGCACAGGCCCAACTTTCTCAGCCTCTCTTGATAGGGAAGCTGTTCCGGTCCCCTCATCATCTTTGTTCCTTCCTCTGGACTTTCTCCAACAATTCAATGCCCTTCTTATGTTGGGGGCACAGAGCTGGATGCAGCACTCCAGGTGAGGTCTCACCAAGCGGAGCAGAGGGGCAGAGTTACCTTCCTTTACCTGCTGGCCATGCTCCTTTTGATGCAGTCCAGGATTCCATTGGCTTTCTGGGCTGCAAGCTCACACTCCCAAGTCATGTTTTCTGGTAGCCATCACCCCCAAGTCCTTCTCTGCAGGGCTGCTCTCAATCACTTCTCTACCCAACCTGCAGGTTTGTCTGGGATTGCCCCAACACACATACAGGCTGGGCAGAGATGAACATTACTTTAAACTCCATGAAAAATCCATGAAAATTAGGTCTTAGGAAGAAGACCGTGTTAATGCTACAGTCACAAGGAAGTGTAACTGAACTCAACAAGTCACAGACGCCAATGAATCCACATGATGATAAGGTATAAATGCTTTTATCATATGATTAGAGTCAATTGGATTTTGCACTTATTAGGCACCAAAGAATCTCAGACAAAAAAGGTAAAGCCATATGAAGCCAGACTTCACTATCTCTTCCTTTCTGAAATGACTTGGGTTTTTTTGCACAGCTCCACAGAGATATAAATTCCTCTCTTCTTGTCTTACCCATACAAGAGGCTACTAGGCAAGACCAGACTGGCCTCAGGGCCAGTGTTACGCCAGTTAAACACAGTCAGCCTTCAACCAGCTTCTTCTGTCTTTCTGGTTGACTCGATAATCTTGGTTTGCCTATCACAGCCTCATGAAACCACATATCAGAAGGTTCAGATAACTTTTTCCTGCTCTCTGGATTAACCCCAAAACCAGTGCAAACTGTTCAATACCTTCCCCTAGAAGCTGAAGGAGTCTTCTTTCCTTGAGAGCACCAGTGTAAAATCACACAGGTGATTTTAACAAGAAAAATTTTTATTAAAAACAAGGTGAAAACTCAAAGAAATTTGTATTTTACCCTAATTTATTAGTTACACTTCTTATCGGCTTTATTAGATGAGACAGATAAGACCTGGGCTCCATGGAAGTAGACAGGGGCTGCTCTAGTGAAAGACTTACTAAAGGTAAAGAACAGTGTCTTGAATGTTTAATAGCTACTGCAGAGCCTGCATTTTCAGGTACATTTGTTTGTTTAAACTTCATTATAAGCAATTCCAAAGAATTATTTCTTCACCTCAGAAAACCTGTTTCATAATTTGATTCAATTTTTAAAAAAGCGTGTGTTTCTATGAGGAATTTATTGAGGTAAAGACACAAAGAAAAGATGAGTGCTCTGTGTAATTCTGAAAACAGTGAAGTCAGAATCATGGCTTGTGTCTCCTGTGGGAGGTATCCAAGCTGGGCATTTACCATGTTGCTGATCGTTTCTTTCCTTTTCCCTGTGCTTCCCCAATTAGCATGGTCGGCAAGACTTCCATGCACTCAAGTGCCACATCATTAAATCATGGCTCTAAGTCATATTTAGAGCAGGGCTGCATCTGCCCCTCCAAGTTCCACAGTCTTCACTTCCATTTGTCTCCCACAGCAAAAACCTTCCTTTGGGGCCTGATACTTTCCCTACTTGAGCAGAACAGCTGCCAAGGGAGTTTATGTTTGTGAAAAAACAAAAATGAGTCACAGGCAGGAGATTAATTTAATAATCTAGAAACAGATGCCCTCGAGGATGTGTGGTGTAGAAGAGGAAACAGCAACTTCTATGATGCCTGTCTTTCTCCCAGCAAGAATCACCTCTGTCTTTCCTCACTGCAGCTTTGCCAGCTACTTTTAAGGTAGGACTGCTAGCTTAGAGATGTCTAGGCACAAAGCAAATCTGGAATTGTAGCATTTTGGTCCTTTTTTATGAGTTTTTCTTCTGAAAAGACTGCTTAATTTCCATGGAACTGTATGGAAATAGAGGTGGTATCTTTTTTCCAAGATGCTTGTTGTTTCATGACCTCTCTTCAAAGTTCTGCATAACATTTGAGTGGGGTGAAACAGGAAACTGAAATGTTCTGGGTCTCCTGGCAAGGGTTCCAGGAAGTGGTGAACTGTTATTGATAATGGTCCTTTGCTTCAGGAAGGGAGAGCTTAGCTGTTTTGCTGAATTGTGAGAGTATTTTATATCTTTCAGGGAATATTATCTTGCAGTGATTTGTATTGTCAGCCTTCTCAGGTCTGGAGAAAGAGGGAGGTCATCTGTCTGGAAAATATCTGTTTGAGAAGATGGAGCCCCAGATGTCAAAGCTAAGGCTTCTGGCATTATCTGGTTTTTTTTCTGGGAAATTGCTTAGAAAGGGGTAGGCAAACTCTGCAGGTGAGATATCAATCACACTGTCACTCTGTAACAGGTATTTGCTATTTGAGTGACTTTAAGCAAGACTTACACTGACTCATCTGTCTGGAGATGACAAGGAGTCATGTGTCTGTGACATGAGGATGGGATTCTTCCAGGGTATAGAAGAGAAAAAATAACAAAGATGCAAGGGAGACAAAAGACATTTCATCTAGTATCACCAGCTTCCTCGAATGCAGAATGAAAAATGTCTACTCTGGAAGCTGTAAAGCAAACAGCACATTCTAGGAGAGAAGAGAAAAGAGAAGAGAAGAGAAGAGAAGAGAAGAGAAGAGAAGAGAAGAGAAGAGAAGAGAAGAGAAGAGAAGAGAAGAGAAGAGAAGAGAAAGGATTTAAATTGTGTTCAGTTATATCTAACAGTTTACACTACATATACAAATAACCTCATTTAGGAGTTATACCCTCAAAAATTTGTGAGCTTGTACACCCAGTGGACATTCTATGTGTTTGCTAACATCAATGCTTATGTACAGGGTTGCTCTGTACTCATTGTGCTACTGTATGAGATTACAGTGCATTACTGGGTCCAAGATTAGATGTTGCAGAAAATTATTGGTCTGTGAGACATGAACTGAAGAAACTTCTAACAGAAAGAAACTTCTAAAATTTCTGCTTTGGGCTGTCATCATTGCTTAAGAAGTTTCATAAAGACCTTGCACTGATGTCCTAATTTTAAAAGTTTGGGTTTGTTTGGGGGTTTTTTTGTCAATG
Organism: Edolisoma coerulescens; assembly: GCA_013397115.1. Taxonomy (NCBI): domain Eukaryota; kingdom Metazoa; phylum Chordata; class Aves; order Passeriformes; family Campephagidae; genus Edolisoma; species Edolisoma coerulescens. The sequence continues at coordinate 515,514 of VWZW01002796.1, read as the reverse complement.
GCACTCATGAAATTTCTGCAAATAAAATTATAACTGTTTTCACTTTTTTTCCCCAATATTTTGGCACTTGGCATCTTGCATATTGTAAGCCAAATGAATTTGAAGAATTAGAATCTGTACCTGTGTGCACATCATACATGTCTTAAAATTATGAAGAAGAAAACCAACCAAACCTCTGTTTTGTGTCAGATACATACTTGGGATTCTTGAGTGAGCCTGTATCTTGAACATCAAAATTCACTGAGAACGGGGATTAATTTCCTAGAGGGAATAAGGATTGTAGCTCTTTGTGCTAAGTTTTCAACAGATATGGATGAAGCCTCTAACCCCACAGCTTTTCAGGTGTGGCTTTCACTATGTTCTTCCTCAAAATAGTGAGAAAAAAACCCAGTTCATATTATTTATATTTAATTGATTAACTTATAGAATTTACTGGGATGAATTTTATGTTTAGGAGTTTAGTTGTACATCTTTCTAAACTTTTCAGCCTGGAAACATCCCACACACTGCAAGGGAGTGTATGTGGTGTTACTGTCTGGAAACTTCGAAGTAGCCTTGGTCTCTGATTTATAGGAAACAAACAAACATCCTTTTAAGTAGCATGCTGATCAGCTGCAGAAATTATTTACTACAGCCTGTTTAGGGTCAGAATTTAGGAAATTCCTGATGAAGATAACAGATCATCTCTTGAAGTGTCATCCCTCCAATTTTTTTTTCAGCTATGATGCAGAGACTACCTTTTCCTAGGCAGGATTATTTTATTTGCTCTCTTCAAGTCCTGGCAGCATTTATTTGGCTTCTCCAAATCCTCACTCACTTTGTTCTTTTCACTGATTTTTTTTTTTTTTAGGCTTATGATGCTGTATTTTCACCTTATTTATCACTTTTCCAAGTCAGTTGTTTCCATATTTTGAGGATATATAATAAAAATCTGGCTTTCTTCAAAAAAAAAAAAAAAAAGGATTTACAGGTCTGGATTTTATTTTATATTCACATTAAGATTTTTTCACATCTGTTTCTTTATTTTTGCAAGTATTCTGAGGGAACCACTTTGCTTGATTTTTTTTTGCATTATAAAAGACCTCAAATTCTGTTCCTATGGATTTTAAATATTTTCACGTTCAGTTACCTGCAAAATAAAATTAGTCTTCAACTCGATATTGTTTCAAAATAAAAAAGACTATGCATAGTTTTAGGAGGCAGACAGGAAGTTATGCCCTTTTGACCCAAAGAACTAAGAGGAAGGTTGGGAGGAAGATGATAAAGAAAAAGCAAAGGAGAATATAATTTGTATGCCCTAGTCATAGATGTTAAAAGTTTTAAATTATCCCAGTAGGAGGTACTCGGGGAGCAATCCCCGGCAGAATGTGGAAACATGTTGCAGTGCACCACACTGTATTGACCTTTTTCCTTGTTGTCTGGAACTGTAACTTGGATGTAGCTATTCACAGACATCTCACAGAGGACTGGGTTTTTGTGATCCTTTCAACTGGTTATGTGTGAAATTAGTGTTTATGAGGACAAAATGCTCCTGCACAGTTTCGTCAATCTAGGAAGCGCACATTATTGTGGAAGCGGAAGCCTCAGCTCTGCAAATATTTGGGGTCATGAATTCTTTTCTGTACCTTTGTTTTTTCTCTCTTTCTTATTTCATACTAGTTTTTCCTTTATTTTTTCCTTTATTCTTCTCTGGATTGCAGGTTTTTATCTTTTGTTTTTAATCTGTTTTTCCTAAACTATTTATATTTATGCTTTTTTACATCCCCCAGCCCTCCTCGTAATCTTCCAGTGCCTGTGGGAAAGGAAAATGGGGTAAAGCTTATCTTTTTCCATTCTGCAGATGAAAATCCAGAGGTTGCACACAGAGAGTTTCAGAGAGATAGGGAAAGGAGTACTGTTGCTAAAGGAGTCTTCTTTGCTTCCTCTCTTCTGCAAGAGTTTATCCTTAGAGAGTCCGGGGGACTCAGGACAGGAAAGGGCTCTGAAATTCCTGCCAGAAATAGAAAGCAGGTAACTTGATCCTCCTTTTATCCCCAGAAACCTGAGGACGAATGGGTGTGCCCAGTGAGTGTGACAGCAAGGCAAGAAATTAGAAACAGTCCCATGAATGAGGAGGCTAAAAGAGAAGAATGGACAGAGATGCCAGGACTGCACATTTCACATCTCCTTGGCATGTAGAAGGACAAGGAAAGGCAAAGAATTGTGCTGACCCCCTGTTGCATCAGCCAAAATGTACAGCTGGATGGTGAGATAAGTTACTCCCACAACCAAGCAGATGAGTCTCCCTGTCAGTGTGTCCCAGTGCTCCTCCTGGCCTGGGGCAGCTGAATGCAGAGTCCTCCTGAGACCTCGGATCAGGCAGAAGGGTCTAGCTAATAAAGCAAAGAGACAAATGTATATGGGCATTTCTCATAAACCTAGCAATATTTTCAATGTCTATGTCGTGACATTTTGTGCCTTGCCGTAGATACGTGTCAAACACCTTGTACAAGCAAATCATTGGCTGCTGCAGAGTGCAAAACTTGTCTTTAATTAAAATTTATTCCACACATCCTGGACATTTGAATTTGTAACCCTTACATTTATTAAAACAAACTTTCTTACATTTTTTGGATTGAAGTGTTATTGGAGCTTTTGTTTTCATGCACTTACACCAGGCAAATCTGAGCTTAATAGATGTCTGAAGACTGATGAAATAGTGATAGAGAAGAATTTGGTCCAGTCTCTTCAGAATCAGGAGATCCATAGGTGGGTGTAATAGCCCTACTTCATATTTGCATGGGTAGATGCACATGAGTTTCTCTTAAATTCAATTACTTCATTGTTTTTATAATATTTAACAACTTTTACATACACTTGTCCTCTTAATGTCTTTCCAGTACATCTAACAATGAATAAGATATAAAGCTGCTGATAAGCTGAATTGCATGTTTCCACTTAAATCTGCATTCCTTGTTGGGGTCTTTCGTTATTTTTCTTTAGAAATGTCTCAATATTTTGCCTGCCACATTTCCAGTATACCTGTACTTAATGCTCTTTCATTTCCTTTGTCTAGCACAAGATGCTGTTATTCCACAAAGTCCCAGGGAGAGTAGGGGAAAAAAAAAAAAGAAAAATGTTAATTTAGGAAGTAAATCTGCTCAGTGTTTTATCCCAGCATCCTGTCCTCCTACTGCTTTTCATCTGACCTTTTGCACTGCACAGAATTCATTACTATTGTAAAAACCACGGTTATGTTTCTTACAAAATTTCAAGAAACCCATGCCCTGTTTTAAGGTAGATGGGATTCACAAATGACAAACCATGCTCTCTTTGAAATCCTTTTCATTCAGTAGCAGCTCCAGAAGTTTGCTAATTAGACCCACTAAACCAAAACACCACAGCAGTAACGCTGTGCAGAAGGAAAGGAGAAGACATCATTATCACTCTATTATTTACCATTTCACTACAGAACAGCACAGGAACCCTACTCAGGTCACCACTACATTGTGTCAGGTTCTGTACACAACAAATAGCAGTTCCTGCTTCAGGAAATGTGAAATTTGTGAATATATTTATAGGCAGGTTTGTGGCCGCATGGTAACTCATTTCATGGTTACCTGTAGAAATGCTAGTGTAGGAATCCAGAAATGTTTGCTGCAGGATCAAACACCTGCGGTTTTCTCCGGGCTCAAGCCCAGTACAGTTTCACCTCCACGGAAGAGTAATAGCACCTTAGTGCAAACAGAGTGGAGCAAGACCCAAGACACTTTGTGTCCTTTAAATTAAAGATGCTTTATACACAGATATGTTTACTGAAAGGCCTTCCAAAGAGGCATAATTACGTAGGCATCTGTGTAATATGCCTGGATCAATGCTGATGTTAGACAGTACTTATTCTGTGGGTCAGATGTACTGCTGCTGCTTGCTGCCCTGACCTGTCGGTCTGTAATGAATCAGTCTGCAGAAGAACTAGACTAACCTGTATCTGTCTCAGCTTTCTTAATTGCAGACCACAAACACTGATAGAACCTAAAATGTTTGCTCAGTGTAGACTGAGCAGAGAAACAAAGGAGCGCATTGAATGTGTCCTTTGGGAAGCACCTTCAGCTCCTTTTAAGGAGGCAAAATCTACGTATAGCACCAGAAATTCAGACTGTGCACAAAAGCAACAAGTACTAATAAATGGCCCCTTAAAAATAATTTAAATTGATACAAAATAATCAGGTTTCTGTGTGCTAAAGTTTGGGAGTGCATTTAGCATCTCTGGATGTACTGGCTAGACCATCCACCACAAATATGAGCAGCAGGTGAGACACTGCCACCTCCCTTGTCCCATCCTGGAGGGGACAGGTCCTTTGCTTGCTCAAACAACCCCAGAGCTGCAAAGGCTGGCATCAGAGGCACACCAAGTCATCCTGTCCCCAGTGTCCCTTCCTGCACCTCCAGCTCCTGCAAGGAGAGGCTTTCAGGAAGAGCCATCCTGGCTGACTGGCCAACAGAGGAGAACCTGCAACCCGAACCAGCAGCCTGTGGTCACATCGCCATCATGAGGTGTCTTCATGCAGACAGTCAGGAACGTGATCCCACTCCTCCAGAGAACAGGGTGAGAAGAGCCCTGTGGGCTATGGTGGGACAGGGCTGCTGCTTCCCTCTGCTGGGAAGCTGGGCACTCCATTTTACTGGAGCTACATTAAAAATGGCAGCCAAGGCCAAGTGCTGGGATATTTACAGTCCAAAAGCCTCACGGCATCCAAGAGCACTTGGCTTTGGGTGCCAGGAAGGGCCATGCTGGGCTGTGAGTCAGCCTCGCTCTCCTCAGCAAGCCCATGGCCACTGTTTGAGGAAGACAGTCTCCACCTTGAACCCCAGTGCAGATGGCCTGGTCTCGCCCTTTCACTGTCTGCATGCAGCTGGTGTGCTTCTCTCAGCGCCTCAGCTCTTCCTGGTGCAAATGGCACCTTCCACTGGAAGTAAAAAGCCACTTTCTAGCTCTGGTGGAGCCAGAGAAAAGCCCAATGTAACTAAAGGGCTCAGGAACCAGCAGGCAAGTCCAGCTGCCAGTGCTACTCTGGGTTTTTTCCTAAGAGCTCTCCATCCCAAAGAAGGCACACCCATGGTTTCCCCAAGAGAGGGTTGGCTGTGGAATGAGGCATCAAGGCCTTCACCTTTCCTGGGCTGAAATGCTGCTGACAGAGAGGCAGGCAGTGGAAAGTATTCTGCCATGTTGGGAATGAGGCGTGCTTGGAGCTGAGGTTGCTCATGGTTTTGCCCGGCATCCAGCTTGGGCACATATTTTGGGCATGGAGACACGCCTCTGGCCACCTGTCCTTTTTTCTGTGATTTCCACATGGGGGACCTTGAAGGCCTAAGAGTCCTCAGAGCAGTGTTTTGAGGGCAGTGCCAGCAACTGTGGGGAAGCGCCTTGATGGGAGCATTCCACCCAAAGCAGGACACCTGGAACAGGATCCTTGGAGCCCTGATGCTCCCATCCGTGCCAGCCACCAGCACTAGCCACTATGGGGGCCCCTCATGCTGCAGCAAAGCTGGAAGCCAAAGGCAGGAATTCCTGACTTGGCTGTCCTGAATCCAAAAATCTGAGATTTAGAATGAAAAAAAGAAATAAATAAAAAAGCAGTTAGCTCTTCTCATTTGAGTTAATAATTGATGCATTTTCCAGGCTTGTCTCATCTGTCAGAGAACAGGAAGCAATGCCCCTGAAAACTTCAATTTTCACGTGTTACCTTGGCCCATGAGGGTCACAGAAATAGCCTTCCACCTGGGATAACCCAGGGCTGCTCATCCTGTGCAAACACAAGCAGCCAGCTCCCCTATGTCCCTCTCCAGTGCCTGGGATCAATAGGCATCACTCTGGAGAAGGCTTTAAAGGGTTACCAGGCTGTGAGAGGGAAGGGTGGGGAGCGGAAGGAGCAGGAAGGCGCGGGGGAACCGCAGTTCTCTTACAATCATCAGATCAAGTCACAGGGTGGAGGAGGATTTTCCAGATCCTCTGACCTTAAGGTTGGGGAGTGAAAGGAAGAGGAAGCACATTTGCACAGATCCTCTGTCAGAGCTTCCTCAGGGAGGGGCTAGGCCCTTCTGGCCCTTTGCTACATGCAGGGCCATGCACACACATATGCACAGCTAAATAAACACGGGATGAAGTTCAAAGTAGACCCACAAGAGAAAACACAATCTGTGGGAACCTGTAATTAACGCTTGTGTTCACCAGCCCCTCATATCTTAAACATTAAGTATGTAACCAGCCATAAAAGAAGATTTTTGCTGGGTAGAGGGAATACCCGCAGGTAGTATCACAGTCCTATAACACATCCTAAGATCTTACAATCACCTTATGAGCCATTAAGCATGATTATGGCTTTGGGCAGGAATTTTAGCAAACTCAGAAAAGTAGGGAAACTGAGGCATAAAGCATAAATTAGTTGCTGGGATCACTTGGAAATCCTGTGGTAGAGTTGGACAGGTGGCAGAGACCCCATAGTTCCCCATCTCTTATTTTGTGCCTGATTCAAAGCCTATTGAAAACACCAGGAGATTTTTACTGACTTTAATATGTTTTGGCTTAATCTCTTCTGCCACAAAGACATCTTCATTTGTGTTTCATAGGGCACCTGTCCTGCAGAACAGATATCTGAATCCTCAGCACAGGCTCCTGAGGCAGTAATACATACTAAAAATAGGCATGAGAGAATCTTTTTTTTCTCAAAAAGTGATCATCAAAAATAGCAATTCAAATGTTTGTTAATGATATAACCAAATCTCTCTGATATTTCTCTCCTTTTTCTCCTCTTGGTCATGTTTTTTTCCCCCCCTCTTCATTTTGTTTTCAAGCTACAGGAAGTTTTAATATGGACCATTTTAGATTAGACACAGAATTCAGTGGGTGAGACCTTCCCTTCAGCAGATTTTGAAGAATGTTATCACTGTGAAGAGGCACTCAGAGCTGCAAAATTGACCAGTAGTTTATGTTTCTTAATTGTAAATAATTCCCCTCCTGAAGAATATTAAAAATAATAACCTATTATGCAAGGAATTCATCTTCTTGCAGTGGCAGATGAACTGCCCAAAGTGTCAAATTCAGTAAGACCTCTTTTCAACAAGTATTTTTTTCTATTATACACATCATAATTGTGTGTGAGTGTCTGCAGCAGTGTGGTCCACTGGTAGGTGAGCCAGCTGAAGGTAGCTGAAACTTCTTCTAGAGTTGCTAAGCTAATCTGCCAAGGGTAGCAGCCATGTCGGCATTTCCATTGGCTCTGTGGCTGGATTTTCATCTCAATGGGAAGGCAGTTCAGTCTCCTCCAACATTAGTCTGATCACTTCTCAGTATTTGCTCATTGTTTGTCAGTCTTTTTTTGACACATCTAAGCCATTTTTTTTCCTATCCACCTGTACTCCTACATCTCTTTCTTTTATTGCTCCTACGATGATGATACAATGAAATAATAAAACCCTTCTAGTGACCACATCTTTTCATATTTTGGCACTAAGTGATGCTTATACAGCATTCTGTTCACCTTTAAACAGTGATTTACAAACTCTTCAATCTGTCGTTTTTATATCCAAGAACCACTGGTTCTGACAAATGAGCCAACACATCTGAACATTGGTACATTCTGTATTTTTGATGTTTCTTTTATTCCAATCGTCAGCTTTGATTTAGACTATGTATTTCTTCCTCTTTCTTTCGAGTACTTTACTCCTGTGAAAAAGATAATGCTATTTATTGACTATTACCTTCTGGAAGTCTAAATTTTATTCCTACAAGCTAACAAAGATGGCAATAGACCACTTAGGATTACATACAATCTCTGCCCATTAGAAAAAAATGCACTATTTGCACAGATAAAGAGACCTACACAGAAGGAGAGAACTGAATGCTGTCTCCTTCAGAGACACCTAAAATCTCTTGCCTTTCTGGTTTACAACTGAAAAGGCTTTGCCATCAGGAGGTCTGCGGGTAGTGAAACCCAGGTGCCAGAACATCCTGCTCACTGCTGGATTTCTGTGAGCCATGGTGCAGATGCAGCACCTGAAACACTGGTGAGTAGCCTCTTCCAGGTCATCTCCATCCAGCCCCATCCTGCAGAAAGTCTTCAGGGTGTTCAGTATGGGTCATCTTCAGGACTCTCCAGGGTGAGCAAAAATGGCAGGAATTGGCTATCTTAGATTGAACTCAATGCATTGAGTGGTGACACTCCCTCAATCTTTCTGGAATATGCAGCACAAAAATTCAGCCTTCTCTCCCAGTTCTTGATAACACCTGTCCTCACTTGATGCCATCTTGGTAAATGTTGTACATATGACCTAAGTATCTATCGAGTGTTAACCTGTTTAGACTCCGGGATGCTTCTGAATAACCCCAATATTCATGACAGCTAAAACTTCATGTTCACTTTGTAGCTGCTGAGAAAATTGCAACCCTGTAATAACCTGGACTTCTGGACACAGTGGACTTCTGGACACCGTGTCAGAACATCTTTAGCACCAGCAATTCATCCAGTAGCTGCAATTTTTTGTTGGTGTACCTTACTTGTACACTGGTAAAAAAGCTCCCTTTAGTCCTTCCTGACCAGGTCATTCCTTTCCGTCCGTGGCAGCACCTGGCATCCTTTGGGAGCACTGATGTTATCACCAACAGGAGGAAAGAGCCAGGACTAGATTAAACCATACCACTTACCACATCAGAGACAGGATCAACTGCAGGGTTTGCAGGAGGAAACCAAAGGCAAATCTAATTTCTTCAATTTAGCATTCCTTTAGTAGCATTTTGGGCATATAATAGTGAACTTCAAGCAGTGATACCTCATTGCATATTCCAAAGCTTAGTCCTGTGGGTGAGGAGAGGGGGAGGGCAGACAGTCTTTTTTTGTGGAGGCTGGTATTCCTCCTGCCTTACCCTGGGGAGGCTTTCCTGAACCTGGTGTCACAGGCTGTCCCATCAGCAGCCTCTGCAATGATGCTGGTGACAGCTTCCTCTCCCATCTCCAGACCCACCTGGAATGTGGCATGGCTGGATGGGGTTCCCAAAGGGGAACTCTGTGATGTGAATGACCTATTGTGAAAACTGAAAACCCACGTTTTTAGCAAAGCTAAAAGGAGCTTGGTGCTTTCTCCCCAAGGTCAGGAAGAAAAGCTTCCAACTTGTCAGTTGTGTGTTTTTGGTCTGCCTTGTGTGGACAGAATAGTCATATTTGTCTTGCTTCAAGGCTCCCAAGAGAGGCCAAAACTAAGTTACAACAGATTTTTACATTTCAGGAAGGACGTGTGGTCTTCAAGGGAAAGAATTAACCGTGCTGCTGTTCACATCTTGAGCTGCCACTGGAGTAACATGGCAATGTCTTTTCATAAACCAGCCTCTCTTTACTTACTAACTGGACCAGTGCTCTCACAGGCAATCAGACAGCTTGTGCATTGGGCTCTGTGAAGCTTGCACCACTACCCCATCTTGTCACCTGCAAAAAACACTCCACTGGATTTGGTCATGGTTCCTCTGCATGGCGTCCTTTACTTTCTGCCAGTTCATGAGGCTTTTAATGCTATGCAGGCAGAGATTTGAGGCAAAATCCCATATCATGTTTTAGAAATTATTTGTTTGCCACTACAGGGTCAGATGTCTGCTGCTAGCTGAGCATTTTTAGTTACAAAAAGTCATGAACATGGCTTAGAGGGATTGTATTCTTAAATAATTCGCAAAAAAACTATTATGGAATTGAAATTTTTTTTGCAATGCTTTCTGTTTTCCGCTTGATTCCCGTATGACCTCCCTCAGAAGGGTAAAGAGCAATCTTCTAATAGTGAGGTCAAAATCTAATAGTATGGTCAAATCTTCTAGTAGTCCAAGCTCTGTCATAGTGGTGTACAATCAATTATAGCTATCAATCTGAAAATCTGAGATAAGCCTTAAAATTTATCTGGGCATAATTTCTGAGAGGAAGAGGGAAGTGTCTGGGGAAATCCATCTGTGTGAATCCTCACTACTCCTAAATTTTCTACTCTTCTTTAAAAAAGTATTGTGACCCAGACTTTGCTACAATTTTCATTTTCGAATTTCCATGCCTTGTAGAACACCTGGCTAGCTGCTGACTCCTCAGGAGTGGGTTGAAGCATTTAAAGCTGCTCCTGATGAAGTAGCAGTGCCTGCACCCATGTCAGAGGGCAGAAGTGGCTGGAGGGGTGCCAGCAGGAGTGCAGAGCAGGGACACAGGCCAGCGCCACTGCTCGGGCACGCTGCTGAGTGCACTTGTACGGAGGCAGGAGAAGGCAGCAACAGCCCCAGACAGGGAGTGTGCTGGCAGACTGCCTTCCTGCCCCGCTGCTGGAAAGGTGGATGTGATTAAGGGAATTGTCCTGCCCATTAAACCCACTGGTGCAGCAATTGCAGAGTGAAGGTCAGCCTGAGCCACGACTGTGGGACACTTGGATGTCATGGATTTGTTTACTGCATCAGAGGAGTGGAGGCTAATGTTAAAATTTGGAGTGTACTGGTCTCTGCAAACATTATGTTTCTTACCTTGTGATTTCCATTAAAAAGATCTTTCATCCTCTTAATGTTTGGTTGTTCATTGGTTTGGGTTTTTTTTACCAGATGAGAACACCTGTATACTGGCATTGGAAAGGAGAGGGAATTATCCTGTAGCAGGAGCCAATAATGAACGAATTGATCAATTTTTCTTTTGGAGAGGAGGGAACAGAGGGTAGGGAGACATGGGAGGAAGTGCTAAATGTTCAATTAATCAAATGAACTAGCAGGTTCAACTTTGGGGAGTGCTTTATATGATATATTACCATGCAATTAAATGGCAGTATGGTGTGTTTCGGGTTACATCAAATTCAATTTAATTTCCTGTAAGCTGTCATGATGAAAATGAAGGCAAAAGCTGTTTCTGTTGATCTCTTTTGCTCTAAACTACTGGACAGCTCCTCAGTGGACAAATGACTGTTTTCCTTAAGTTAGCTATCTATGAACATCACCTAAACTTAAACACTGTGAGGTAATGACTTGCTCATGTAAATGGCTTCACTGCATGCCTTTGGGACATAATTAGGATGTCATCTGAGGGAATGCACAATGTGTATAGCTTAGTATGTGATGCTAAATTTTTGTTGCTCTTTGTTTTGGTTCTTCATTTCTTTCAGTATTGCCAAAATCCATGATGATGACTACTGTTTTTCCAAATGCAGAAGTGAGTCACTTCCGAAAGTGGTTGAAAACTAAAGAATTGGGTGTGGGGGCTGTGGAAATTAGTACTGCAGGCTTAAACAGGTTCATTTTGCCACTTTGTATCAGTCTTCAGTCATTAACACACCCTTCATCTAAGGACTGAATCTTACAATCACATTCCCCTGAAGCATAAACAATTAATATGGTTGTGTGAATGAGGGGGCTTAAACCAACGTAGGAATGCATTTCAAAGTAGGGATGTACCTAAGTATGTTCTCAAATGCTCACAGCTTTATTGAAAGTCTTGATTGTTGGCCAGTTACCACAGCGCTGAAGTGTTATTATTTCATATTCCTCTCATTATAAGAAACTCGAGTGGGTTTGCTAGCCTTAAATTACACAAAGTGAGTAATTCTTCAGTTCTCGTAGCATCTGCAGCTCCTGTAGCGCACCACCGTCGGTCTGGAAAGGAGTGTAACCTGGAGGAGGGAAGGAGCACAGCAGGCCAGGGCCGAGCTGAGAAGGAGAGCTAGGACAGAGACTACCCAAGATACACTGAGACCATGTTAGCTCCTACTTACTGATGTTAATTTGTAATTTTCATGAGCACTATGATCAAATAAATTTACAAAAACGTAATCCAGATTGCTGGGGCAAAGGAACACTGAACACAGGGCTGTTCAAACATCCTGTGTATTATTGGCCCAGAGCCATTGCCAGCTGCAACATTTTTCTGTTAGAGAGATGAAATTGCTGCTCCTGAATGCACACAAATATTTAAACAACCAACACAATATAAAGCAATGGATATAAGGATGTAGAAGTAAATCAGCCTTTTGGCAATATATCTTGACAGGAGAGAAACAACCTAGTAAATCCCATCTAGCTTTTGGCAGAGCCTTAGCCTTAACGCTGGCCTCTAAAAATACATTTGTGTCTAGATTTGATAGCAATCTTGGGTCTTGGTTTTCCTTTCACCAAGTTATTACTAACACAGCACATTTGACATGACTGTTCCACTTCATCTGAGACCTGCAAAATAAATATTCTCTTTCATTTACATTGAGTAATAACTATAAATAATTTGCATTTACAGCACCTTCTCTTGAAAACTGAAAGCACTTCATAAGTAAGAGGATCAGAGCCCTTTAATACTTCAGAGAGGCAGTGTATTATTTTCCCTATTCAAAACTACAGAAGCGATTGCAGAGAAAGTATCACATTTGGTTTTACGGCTGAAAGAGAAAGGCAGAGCCTTGAGGAGATGTCGAACCCCTTGAGTGCTTTTGCCACAAAACCGCCCAGCAGTAAATGAGAAAACTGTATGCACCATAAAAAGGGTAGTCACTCTGAATGAAGTCAGTAGCAGTACCTCTGAAATACTGAGCCATTTTAGAGTCAAAGGATTTTTATGAAACCTGTTCATTTGAAGTACTTCCCATGAGGCATTTTGAGTCAGATTCAACCTGCTAAATAGGGGGGGGAAATGCTAACTCGCATTAAGGGAAAGATCAAAACTGCACGGACTAGCAAATGTGGGAAATAACCAGGCTGTCTGCAGCTCAGCCCAAGGAATGCTGATGACTGAAGACCTCAGTCCTCCCACCCCGTGTGCCTCAGCAGACTCCTGCTGACTTGATGCTCCTCACAGTGGCAAAGATCTTCTCTCACTAAGGCACTTTATGGCACTGAAGTGCTCAGGCGGCTCCCTCTTCTGCACCGCGAGGGTGGAGGGAGCTGGGCTGAGACGAAGCCGGGTTTGTGCCGTCTCAGTGCCTTGTGACGGGAACTACAGCAATATGTTGCCTAGTAATGATCTTTCCAGGGACTCAAAAGACTTTATAAATTTTTAATGCTCCAAATTCGTTTTCTGATAGCCTTAATACAGGTTTATGATTTCAGTCTGTGAAACAATAGCTAGTGCGTGTTCCCAGTTATTAAGGTCCTACTTTTTTTGTTTAATTTTCAGTAGTATCTCAATTTTGTGTGAAGCTGCTTTTTTACCAAGAGACTTAGCAAATTTTATCAATCTCAGCACACTGTTCTGTGCTGGCCACAACACAGGGTGATTCAAGTCTCGTGCAAATGAATTTTAGAGTGGATTTAACTTCTGAGCTCCCTGTGCTCCCTGAGCTCCTCCTTTACACCATGGTAGGTGCAGGATAAGGATCAAGCTATTGATATTTACGATTTATCTTTCCTAGAAACTGTGCACCAGAGTCTACTGCTGTGATATGGGTAATGAATATATCCATTCAGCTCCACTTACAGGCATTCATTTCCTGTAATATAATTTTAAGTGAAAAGAGATTTCTTTTTTTTTGATCTCTCTTAAACCCCTATTACTACTTCTAGTTACCATTGTTTAATTTTTAAGGACAGAAAGCAGACTCGTTGAGCTGCTTAAGTCTCTCATTAATCACTCCAAGCGAGCATGGTTTGTGTCAGCTGCGAGTCTAATGCAGAAGAGGGCAGCAGAGGCAGGGACCGTGCATCTACCCACGTGTCCCTTTATACCAGTGCTTCCCTGGTTTTCTGTCATTTTAGCTCTCCTCCAATAGCATCATGGACACATTGGCACCATAAGGTCTGCAGAATCAAGAGTCTTTGCCTCTGCCTGTGGCAGGTCAAGACCCCAAGCCCCCACCATGACCAACATGGATCAAGTGAGCAAAGTTAGATGCAGTGCCAGAGAAAAGAGTACACGGTGGGGAAAAAAAGGGCTTATCTTCACCCTGCCTGGCTGCAGCAAGCTGTGAAACAGGTAAGAACACTGGGAGAGCATTGGTGCTGCATGTCTGCCACACAGCAGGTTTGCTCCTACCTCCTACACAAGTCACTTGTGGTGACAGTTTGCTCTCTGTCACCAACAACCTCTGGTCATCATGGATGAAAACTCCTTCTGCTCCCCAAGGAGGAGCAGTTTGGATACTCTGCCACGGGCAATAACATATTCACAGTGATGGTTGATTTTCTCCTATCTGAAGGGCATAGATAGGGGTGCCCTATCTGCAGCTTTCCCCTTCCTTTACACTACTTTCTTTACATTTCTTCCTTTCTCCTCTTAAGAAAACTTTACAGAGGAAAGTGTATGTGTTAGGCAACTGCTCACTTCTATCAGTGCTTCTTGAAGAGCTCATGATTCCTGGTTATTAATCTGGTTTGTGTAAATGAGAATGTGGTACTTGAGTTGTGTTTGAATGGAGAGAACAAAATAAGTAATGGTATGATGTGTTAGGCAGTTTTTCCTCTTGAAGACATAATGAGGCTGTTTACTGCTGGATCATTGTTTCTTCCTGCAAGCTCTGTTGTAAAACCTCTTGCTGCCACCATCAGGACATCAAAATATAAAATACTTTTTTCTTTTTTACATTACACAGCATCAAATAAGTCAGTAGAACCAATAAAAATGTCACTGAGACATAAATCTTTTGAATGTACACAACAATACGTACTGGATTGTTGTCTCTCCAGGGAGATGTCCATAAGGAGAAGTGTGTGTATGTGTGAGGGCATATGTCTATTATTTGTGCAATGGTCATCTAGTAAATAAAAATCTAATTAAAATAACATGCATTGCACATATTCATGGACATGAATTAAAGGGATATTTAATTATAACATTGAAAAAATGTTAAGAATATTTTTGCCTGTACTTCAGTACATGATGTATAGCTCATTGAATACTGTCTTCTTTCCATATTGATGCTGACTGCATTCATGAATTCTCAGAGAGCTTTTGTGTATAACCTGGAAACCTAAATTCTTAAAACATTCTTTCTGCCACTTTGCAAATTCAGTCACAATTTTCTATGAAATATTCAACTATCTAACACCAAATATAGCCAGGAAGTACCACATTGACATGGTATCACTTGGCTATCATCAGGAAGTGTTGCTGGAGGCTGGACTGGAGAGGGTGTCAGGAGATGGAAATGGTCTTCTAAAGTGATGTATATTAGCAGAGAATTTGGTATTCTCTGTATAGATTTGTGTAGTCGCTTTGTGTAGTCCAAACGAAGAATCACTAATACAGCAATAAATAATAAAGGCATTTCAGAGCACAGTGCAGTGCAACATACCAGACAGCTTTTGCAGCCAAGCATGCAGAACAGCACGTGCTCTACTGCCCCATCTGCACTAAATTTCTATTTACTCCTATTCACCAATAAATTACATCCCAATCCAGGTGAATATGGTTTGGATGTTTTCAATTAAAATTATATCAGCCTTAAATCAAACTGTCTTCTCTGAAGAAGTTCAGCTACCCTCCTTCAATGTCAGTAGCTCTCTACCTACCATGCAGTTGCTCCAGCCCACTGCTGCACTCTTGCTGCTGTGGCTAAGGACCCCAGGGCCCCCATGGGTGTAAACGGAAATCAAATACATCAAGAATTTACAGGCATGCTAAAGGTAAGTAGATATTTACTGTCAGCAATTATGTGCATACCTGCATCCTCATTGTCCAATGACATCACAGATGTTCTAAGGAGTGCCCTTGTGACTTTACTGCTTCAGTGCGTGTAACACAGCACTGAAAAATTCATAGGAAGAACCTTTGCTTTCCTGAATGAAGAGGGCCCAGTCTTTGATAGCGAGTTGTTTTGGGATGTGTTTGTTCTTTTATGGCTGTATCAAAAAGAACTTTCTGTAATTCCCAGTAATTCCTTTAAAAGGAGAGGCAAATTAAGTGGAAAACAGTGGGATTACCAGGGGAGTGAAAGAGCTATTCATTATGGTTGTTTATGGGAACAATTTTGAGAACACATAGGGGTTTCTCCACAGCTCAGTAAAGGGAAGCATTTGGCCCTGATGGGCTTATAGAAGAGATCACAGGGAAGTCCATGGTAAATGAAGAGGTGCAGAGTGAGGACAAGGAGCCTGCTGTCTTGCACCTCACAGCTGACAGTCTCTTGTGGGATGGATGGGGATTTCTTCTGGACTACATTTCTTGAAGTGCTGGGGAAATACTCTGGGTCATCAAGGAGGCTGGAAGAGCAGGAGAGTACAGGTTACAGGAGAGCTGGCAGGTTTGAGGTCTAGCTCTGAGGCTGGCAGAGGTCTTCCAGTCTTAGGAATGGGGCAGGAAGTTTCCCGGGTGGGGGACTCCTATAGCTGAATTTTACCTTTGGAAGAACTTTATACCAAAGGAGCACAAAGCACAACAGCAACTTCCCAGCCTGCTTAGGGCAGCTGATTCAAGTGTGGAATCAAGGCATAATATCAGCTAGCTAAGTGTCACTGCAGACCAGTAAGGACTGTCAGGCTGCTGGGAGGGTGGTGTTGCACAGCTGCGGTCGTGCTGAAAATTGCTCGTGTTCTGGATGAACGTTTACAGACTTTCAGGAAAAATACTTCCAATTATCTGAGTTTCCATGGAGGTCTGTGAAGGAAGACGTGGTCCTTCAAGACCAGCCTCTAAACCATTTACCATCCATCCAGTTTTATACAGCGCTAACAGCTCAGATTACATCCAGATGGGGAAATGGTGTGGCTGTGCCGTTCCTCCAGCCAGTTCTCCCCACCGTGGAAACATGCTCTGCTCACACTGCTGGAACAGGAGACTGGCTTTGCTGTATTGTCACTTGCACCTGCACCAGACACGGTCTGTTAAGTAACTAAATGCAGGAGGAGTAGTTTTGTGTGAGGTGAAGCTATGAAGGTCAGGTACTGTCTCATGTTTGATTTATCTGGAATCTAAGGAGACATGAACTCTAGCAGATTATTTTCCTCTACTTGAGAAGAAATGGTTCGTAATGTTTCTCCTCCATGATGCTGAAGAGTGCAAAATGTCACAGCCTTCCTCTCAATAGAGGCACTAGTAGGATTTTTCCTCCCTTCCCAGTTACTTATTTTCATTTAATTATACTAAGCATCATTTTTTCAACTCACAGTAGCTGGGTTAAGCATACTTGGTTGTTACTTCCCTGGTTGTGACCAGTCTCAAACACACTGAAAGTGATTTCATTTTGTAGATGCTCACCTCCAAAACAAACAAATAAATCTGTCTGCCTGCACCAGCATAGCATCTGCTAGCCTTCCAGCAAAGAGCTAGAAGAAGTCAGAAGAAGGCTGTATTCCTGATATAGCTGAGTAACAAGAGTTTTAAGCAGGTATTCATGACCCTCTATGGATGCTCTGTCCAGGAAAGGTACCCAAGTAATTAGAGTACTGGAAGTCCTACTCTCAGCTCTGGAGAACACGTTGGGGTCATACTGAGAGTAAGGCTGTGGAAAGGTGCTATTCTCTGCATCGAGGCAATAGAGGACAATCTGAAAGAAAATTTTAGTGGGAACAACCACTTTTGTTTTGTGATTTCCAGAATGAGAGGCAAAAATGCCTCCTTCTTTTATTAATGCACTGGGTATGTGGAAGGTTCCTTTTGCTCTCTTTCAACATTTGGGGTATGTTTGCATATTGTATTACAATTACCTGCAAATGGATTTGATAGAGACAGATTCCAGCCCTGAATATTTAAATAGTCAGACTGGATTGATGTATCTCTTCGTGCAAAGATGAGATTCTCTTTTTTTTCCATGCAAAGGCACAGAAGGGCAGGGGCGGAAGGCAAAGGGGAATGTGGGAAAGGCATGAAAAATGAGGAAAAAGGCACCTGGAAAGGGCAAAGGGAAATGGAAAGCGCTCCATACACAAGCCTTCTTTGGCTCATGAATTTAACATGTGTGTAATATTTCTTATGAGAAGTCATGTGAGCAATTTAAACTAGCCCCTAGGCAAGCCTAATCTGAACAAGCTGCTCTGAGACAAGCTACAAATTGCAGGATTTAATAAAAAGGGTTAGCAGAAGAGAGGATAACACAGGAGGGGAAATGCTAGTATAATATCAGAACTAGAAATGAAGTCTCTATGAGCAGATCTTAAAAATACATTACACTGAGGTAGCCAAGTCTGAAAAGGAGATACTGCATCAAAATTCTGCACAGCTGGGGGTGTAAATTGCATAAAGTATCCTGACATTGACTTCCTATCCATGAAGAGTGCCAGAGTTCTTATATCTCATTTGCACCCCTGCTGTGTCCTTGTCTTACATTGTGTTGCTACCATTAGGTGTCACCACTCCACAGCAGCAGATTTCTGAGGAGGTGAACTAGGAACTCGCATCTTATATGACAGATGCAGTCTTTCTTAAGGGTTCCTCTACTCCTACAAAAGGATTTTCCTGGCTAACAAGCAGAGCTGCTGCAGCAGACAGCAAGAGTGGCACTGGATGACACAGAGCAGATCCTGAAAGTCCCTGGCATTGTTGGAACAGTTCAGTTTCAGGCTCTTAAAATTGAGGTTCAACTTCTGTGTAGGTTCGGCCTCAAAATTGCAAAGCAAGGCTCCCACCTGGCCTTCAGAATGCCTCGCTTGCCTTGCTCGGGACTCGTTTGGCTGGAATGAGCTGGGTCCGAGCCCTTGCCACTGCACCTGCGTGTGGTGCACCTTGGCTCCACATCATCCGTGCTTGTCCAACAGACCAGGAGTCTATCTGTGGGGTCGCAGCAGCTAAGTGGCAACGGGGCTAACATGGCTAATTGTGTTTCATGAGGAAAACAGGTGGAAATGTGTTCTTTCCTTTTTGCCTCATGTATCGTAACGCTCTACACCTTCCCCGCGAGAAGAGATTGTACAACAGGGGATTGAACACTGGTACAACACTGGGACATACAAGTGTCATCTGCTTGGAAAAACAGATTTTGGAAATATCAAAATTATTTGTTAACTGGTCACAATTACAGGCATGGCCAGCAAACCTCACTCAAGTTTTCATGGAGTTAAACAACCCTTTACGCAGAAGTTTTCATAATAAACTGGTAACAATGGCTGAAATGTCTAGTTCAACCAGTTTAGGTCTGTGCAAGCTTGGCTTCCAAGCAAATCCTCAAGCAAAGACTGTAAGCTGTTGGCTCCTGGTGCCACTGCCTGACCCCACTCCTTGAAGAGTGGGAGGGCTCCAGACCCCTGAGCACAGTGGCCAGGCCAGGGCATGAATTGCATGAAAATCAAGGTTCAATTTTTCTCCTGTAAGTGATATTTCCTTGGCAACATAGACAAGTGACTGAAGGAGAGAACATGAGTCACAATGTGAAATTAATACTATTTGTAATTTTTGCTGATAAGTGACCGCTCTGTCACGCTGACTGCCACCGCCAAGCTCATTTTGGCAGGAGATTGTGCAGACCCATTTCTCGGATGTGACAACCTCTTCTGTACTATTGGGAGAGTAACACCAACTGAGCCAAGCGTGAGGGCCCCGTGGTAATAATCTTCTCTTCCTACCTTTCACCCTTCTCCCATCAGGGGAGAAAGCTACAGAGGTTTCTTTCCTTTCTATGTTCTCTTGCTCCTGGATTAAGTTGCATCCAAATAGGTTGCAGCAACCCTGTGATGCTAGGCCCTGCAACCATATGCCTTCCCCACAAAGCTTTGTAGTCAAAATCACAAGCAAGATGAAGGGGAAACTACTCTCATTTAGCAAAACTTTCTAAATGAGTCACACAAAGAGCCGGTGGCAGAGCCCAGATAAAGCATGATGTTCTCTGAAATCCCAGTCAGTGTCTGCGACAAGATCCACACCGAGCAGACCCATAGTCTTCCAGGCAGACACTATACTTCCCAGTGGGATATATGGCTTGCCGGGGACAAAAATGATATATCTAATTAGGAATGCAATCCATTAAGAGAGTCCAGAAGCAGGCTGAACCAAGGGCTCACCTCACTCATAACCTGTGTCCTGTTTAAGGAGAACGGTATAAGATGAAGTATGGAGCAATTTTCATTCCTGCTATAATCTCCCAGGTCATGGAAACCTGCACTTTATAGATTTCAGGAGCTGGAAGCTGCATCCACCCAGAAGTGTTTTAAAGTACTGTTGGATCTGGGCTTCACAACTGTTTAACTCTTTTGAATCTGTTAATAGTCCCAGTGTCCACAACATCCTGTGACAATGAGTTTCATAGTTTAAATGGCTGCATTTAACTCAACTGCATGAAAAACTGCTTTCTTTTTCATATCTGCTTGCCAAAAATTTCATTGTTTGCCTCCTAGTTCTCCTTTTATGAGGAACAATAAATAACCATTCCCAGTTCATCTTCCCCAGACCACTTGTGATTTTATAGACATCTATTTTAAAAAATGTTTAAAAATACATTCCCTGAGCTTTCATCAATGTCTTCACAGAAATATAAAACCTGTTTCATATTACTTGGGTTAAAGCTTGCTGTGGCTATTGTCCAGCTACATATTTTAGCAACAAAAATAAATATATTCAGCTGAGCCTCTTGCACCATTTTGTGTATTTGTCTGGCAATATTGCTTCCTCCTTTTTAGGGTTTGGTGGGAAGTATTTATTTAAAAGCAACACTGGATAAATACTTCCCTCATTGGACTGTCTCAGACACTCAAGGGTACTCCAGAGATCAACTGGAGGAAAATCAGGGCGGGGAGGGAGAAATCCTGCTGGATACTGGCAGTGGAAGAAGGGAAAGCACTGCACTTCCCAGGAGCTGGACTGATGGCTGGAAAATATCATCTGTCAGTGTGCACAAGTCCTCAAAGGGTGACTAAACTTCCAGCACTTCTTTGTGTGCATGGGGATTCACCCCACAGTTTGAAGTTTGCTGTCAGCTGCGAATAAGAAGGGGTGCAGTTATACATTAAATGCAAGCTGAAGTCAAAACTGGGTGTAGCTGCTTACTTCTAATAAATTTTGGGAGAGAGGCTGTGCAGTGTGAAAGGTCATATGCAGGATTTCCTTCCTTTCCTTTCCTTTCCTTTCCTTTCCTTTCCTTTCCTTTCCTTTCCTTTCCTTTCCTTTCCTTTCCTTTCCTTTCCTTTCCTTTCCTTTCCTTTCCTTTCCTTTCCTTTCCTTTCCTCTTTCCTCTCCTTTCCTCTCCTTTCCTTTCCTTTCCTTTCCTTTCCTTTCCTTTCCTTTCCTTTCCTCTTTTCCTTTCCTTTCCTTATTACTGTCCTAGTGGAAAGAGAGACTGCCCAGCAAGTCTGTGCTCGCTTGTTTGTTCATTTCTTTGAGGTGCTTGGACACTTTTAGCCTCCTTCTGGCAGCCCATACACTGATGTAAAATTTACCCTGCCAGGAGATGCTGGTAAGCTAATGAGGGCAATCAGACAGGAAACAAAACTTAAAACAAAATAAATACCCCACAACTGAAAAGAGAAATCTATAGATTCCTGGTAGAAATGGTGCATTTTATATTCTGTGAGTGGGATGATGTTGAGAAGGCTTTATGCTGCACTTTGTGAAAAGCAGGAGAGAAGGGATGTTGGGAAGATTTAAGCTGCTATGCCTGCACCAGACCACATGTGGCCTGTCTGCACTGCTTCTGAGAACCATCTCGGTGGGGATGGCCAAGGCTCAGTGGGTGCATGGGCTCCTTGGAGAGCAGCTGGGTTATCCCATCAGCCTTGCATGGTGCTCCTTACAACCCAGCCCTGGCTAATGGGGGGCAAGATGGTGAAAGGTGTCAGTCTGGGAAGCTGGGGTTCTTTTTTCCTCACAAAATCACAAATCCTTCATTGCTGACTGTTTGCTCGCCTGGCTCACAGAGAGCATGGCTGAAGGAAGGTCTTACCACTGGTCCTGGCAAATTCCAATTCCCAGAACTACACAGGGGATGCAGCCCGCTTTGAACCAGATCCCAGACAGCTAAATGGGCTCCCCGGGACTTCAAGCAGAAACCTGCAGAGGTCAGGCTCTTGCAAAATAAATGTATTCGAACATGTCTTCTGACAAAGTCTTTCAGACTTATTATTTCTCCTTAATGAGATTGTTTGAGCCAAATTTACTTCAGCTTCTGCTAAAGAGAGCCATCTATGCTATTTCTTCAGTCCAGACTGTGCAGTGTTTGCCGAAGCATCCTGGTGTGTGCTCAGGACGAGAGGATCCCACTCCTCTGAGGAGTCCCAGCAGTTACAAGAAGTATTTCTTGCCATGCCTGAGGGACTGCCTATATCTGAGTGCAATTCTTGATTATCCAGAGTTTTCGGCTCTGGCCTCTTGGGCTTTCTTGAACCTTTGTCTCTGCTGAAGATGGCCTTGGACAAATCAACAAAGACTTTCCTTCAAGTCATGTGATGAGTAAAGTGAAAAAGCATCTCAGTCCACCCCTGGTTATCTGAACTCAGTCAGACTCAAGGAGTAAGGATGCAGCCCCAAAGTCTTCCCTTGCGCTGGGGATATCCCCCACCTATTTCAGTGGGGAAACCGAGGGGGAGAAGTGGAAAGGTCTGCAGTTCATGGCCCTAAATGAAACCTGCATAGCACCCCTTTCCTCTTGGTATGAGGCCTTTCCCAAGAAGGTCCAGTTTCCCAGGTCTGGAGCTCTCTGTGCACAGAAAGGGCAGGGCTGCAGACATCGTGCTGTAGCAACGTCTCGTAGCTGAGGTTATGCATAGGGGGCCAAGAGGAGGAGATCAACGCCTCCACTGAGAGCATCACACGTGTGGAAACCTGGATGGATGGGATGCTCCATAGGTTTTTAGGGGAGAGACTTCCACCTGAATAGCACATTTAATCAATTCATGATTATGTTCCATGTTATGCAATAAAATGTGGGAGAAGTAGGAAGACACTTCTGCCTTGTGAAATATCCATGGCAAAAAACAGCTATGCAAGAAGTATGGAAATTACTTCCTGTGTTGTGAAAGGCTGGCTGTGCCTGTGGTAAGGGTCTCCAGTTGTTCTCAGACCTGGGGCATCCACATACAGACAAAGGGGGAAGTCTGCTAGTACATCTATTTAGGGACACTTCACTTCATGGCCAGAACACTGTGGGCTTTGTGGGTGTTTCTGCAAAGGAGCTGAGATGGTCAGAGCAAAGAAAAAGCAGAGACAACTAACGAAGAGCATTGCAGGGAGCAGCTTATCATGCAGAGTAAACGCTGGTACTTATTGACCAGTAGCTGAAATGAGGATAAGGAAAGGCTTGCCTGTGTTTGAGAAATAGAGGACAACAAACTGTGAACAAGCAGTTTCTGTTCATACCCTCACAGCCCTTCACTGAGGAGTGATAAAGAATCACATTATCATTCAGTGATTTTGGAGAAAACATTTGTCTTTGACTCTTTTGATAATTCTTTTGCTTCCCTTCTCTCTCTTTTTTTCTTTCTTCTCCTCTGTGACACTGTTCGATTAAACTTCTTTCATTGCTTATTGTGAAAAGGCAGAGTTTTTGAAGAATTGGCATAGAACAACTCAATTTTTTCAGCTTGAACTCTACAAATTGAGGCAAATGCTGCTGCCAGGCAAAACGAAGCAGAAAAGTCACAGAGGGAAATTCAGGCTTAAAAAGATGAGATCCTTATGTGTCCAACACAGAGCTTTTGAAATTTGGAGAGTCTGACAACATCACATAAGGCTGCATGGTAATATAAACATTGCTCAGATGAGTAGTCTTCAGCTCACACCCCAAGTCTATGCATAAGAGGGGGCAGAAATGTAATATCAAATGGTTTGCAAAAATTTCCATTTGTTGGTGCTGCATCAACAGCAGAATGCTGCAGGTGGTGTGACTATGGTAAACCTGGCAGAAGAAATAAGCAATGCCTCTGCAACCTCAAAAGTTACAGGGATACTATTGCCCTAACTGAAAAGAAGAAAGCACATGACTGAGCTTTTCTTACAAAATTGTAATAGAAGCTTTTGCTGTTTAATAAATATTTCTTCTCTGCTCCCACTATTGAATAGACATCTTTAATTAAGATGTATAAGACTCCCACTTTTTGATTACATCTTTGAGTAATAAAGTATTTTTTCAGCCCAATTATTTTGTTTGTACATGTGGTTTTGCTCTGGTTTTCATTCCAGCTCGGAATATGGATGTGAGGGACAAATATCCAGATAATTACTTGCACCGTTTCCCTGAAGAATCAAAGAAAGGTTCCAAGAAGCCAATCTAAGAGTAAAAAAAAAAATCAAGCCTAATTAAGGGAAGTCCAATCTACAGAAGTAGGCCTGACAAGGAGCTCAAAAGCAGCCCCATTGCTGTGTGTTACAGTGACCAGACGGCATGGCCTGGTGCAGACGCAGGAGGTGGTGGATGCCTTTCTGTGCATCTGTTGGTGAAAGTCAGCAGCAGATCTAGGCGTGATTCCATAGCACTCCTGTTAAACGAGGAGCCTCTGCCCAAGCACTCTCACACCATTCCAGGAGTTGCACACACCACCTGAGACTGTAACTCCTGGGACTGGAGTCCCATCAGAGTGAGCAGCTCCATGAGCAATGGGTGACCCTTTCAACTCATCGCTCACCCTTCACCCCACTCTCAGGTGCACCCCCCCCCCTTTTGGGCTGGACCCTAGATTTCTCATCGAAGAGTCTCAGCCATCAGAATTTATAAAAATAAACAATTCAACAGAGTGGTACAGCAGCGGATCAGCTTGAGCTGGATGCCCTTGGAGGCCCTCTCTTACCCCCCCCATGCTCATCACACACCTTTCTTGGTCCAATGGTGATTTTTGGTCTGGGGTCTTCTAATACCTAATTGGATTCTTTCTCTGTGTCCATGCAGGCAGGCCATTCACTGCTCTTATCTTGTGGTTTACACTTGTGGTGCACCTGCTCACTGGCAGAGCATGGGAAACAGAAAAGTCCTACGCTTAGGATAAACATTACTTAGCAACAACCAAAACATCGGTGTGTTATCAATATTCTTCTCATACTAAAGACAAAACACAGCACAGTACCAGATACTGGCAAAATTATTAATAAAATTATCAACAATTAATATCTTTCAACACTCCTAACTCTAAAACAATACAGCAAGTTTACCCAAAGGTCAGTTTGTAGTGATCTCCAGAGAAAACGTCTCTCAAAGCTGAATCCTAAGTAAACAAGCATGAAATCTCATCTTGGAAAGCTTTAGCTATTAAACAACAGAGAAAAAACATCCCTTTTGTGATCACTGAGTTAATTCTGCATGAAGATGAGCATCTGCATCCTATTCAATTGAGCATGCTTTGTGTGAAACATATACACCATCTCTTTTGTTTTAATGTTAATTCTTAAAAGTTAGTATGAGCTTGTTTGTTTGGTACCTCATGGAACAGAAAGGACCCAATCACCCAGAAGCAGAAGTTTTTAAAATTGATGACTGAGAAGATGGTGAAGCTAGTAATAGCTATAGATATATGTAAAACATAGATGATTTTTTCATATACCACAATTCTGTCTGTATAATAAATTTTGCATGCACTAGGGTTCTCAGATGGAGAAGGATGTTGTAACCCACTGCTGCTCCATGCAAGTAACATGACCAGAAAGAAGAAGTGTTTTCATCCATGGTATTTCAAAACATTTAATAAAGGAAAAATTTGAGACAAAGCAAAATCCTGAATAGGCAAAATGGTACAATAGACATTTAGCATCAAATTAGCAGAAGAGTTAACTGAGCATCATCTAGATTTTGGGTTTGGGGCAGGAATTATCCTTACTTGAGCCAGTCATGATGACACCCTGAGGTTGCCAGATCTCCATGTACAGTTATATAACATCCTCTGGAGAAGAAAACACACTGCACACCTTGAAGTGCTAAAAAGGAATTGTGCCATAACTGTGTAGAAATACAGTCAGTTCAAGTAGCAATTTTAAAGTTAGTTACTTAACAATGTATCCCAAAGTTTTAGGTTAGCATTATCAAATGTGTATTGTGGTTTTTGGATGCTTTCCTTTTGAAATAATACGAGTGAATCTGAACATCAGGTCTCTGTAGTAGCTTAAACATCTCCTAATAGACATAACCTAAAAGCTGGGGCTAATTTTTCTGGTGGTGTAATCTGTGTGCATGTCTAGCAACATGGAAATTATATTTAACAGACCATCTGACCGATAGAGATAGAACTGTATGAAGTGTTTGTTCACTTCTACAAAGAAGACAGCACTGAGGAACTGTCTTGCTCAGGAAAAATAAAAGAAATAGAACAGACATTCTAAAGGATTGTAAAAAATAAATAAATGGAGAATAAACTACTACTAAGATACGGCTTTAAAATATTTTCCATCTATATGTCTCAGGAAACTAGATCCATTAATGGTCATTCATGTACAAAGCAGAACAGTTCCTTGTACATCATTATGCTCAAGTATTAAGTGCTCAAGATGTTAAGAGCTACTGGAGAAAAAGTGGACATCTAATTCACCCTTCTTATAAGCTAATGTGGACAGATGCCAGGCTGGTCTGGAGGAGCCATAAAACCATAGCATGCATTGGGGTCGAATGCCTGATGGTGGCCTGGGCATGTTTTAATTGGCAGGTAGGTCAGCATCCTATCTGGTTAATATTAGTGTTGTTCCAGTGACCCGAGTGGAGCTGCAGGAACGTGCAGCACCTGAATGCCCAGACCTGTGTAAAGACATTGGAAATTCTCAATGAAGAATCAAGGCAGAGGAAAGGGCTCGTATCCTCCTAAATTGTCAGTTCATCATGTTTACATTGGATGTCCCGACCTGCAAGAAAGCTTGTGAACAATTTGTCATTGTCTGTTCCTGCTATTACCCCTTGATGAGCATTTATGGTGACATTTTCCAATCTGCTCTACCTGATCTCCCTATTCATTGATTAGTTTACTTCCAAGTGATATGCAATCAACATAAGTTATTAAGTTTGAGAAGGGGGTCCTATCTTCTTTTCCTTGTCCTTAGAGTAATCACCAACATAAAACTTCCAAGATACTCAATTCTCTTAAGTTTGTGTTTCATCATTACTAATTACATAAAGTGGTTTTTAACATTTGCAAGCAATATTTTGCTTCTCAAAAATCTCCTTGACAAAGGTTAATTAAAATGTTTGGCCGAATTAAGCACACATAAAATGCACTTAGTTAAATACACATATGAATACAACACTCAGAGGACAGAATACTTGAAATTACACAGTCCCCAGGGCTTGAACACACTTCAAACAGATGCTTTAGCAAGATGCCATTAACATGCTTATGCTGACACTCCAGCCCACACCTCCCCTCAGTGCTGCTTTGCTACCAGCCTATGAATTCAGCAAGACTGGAAGTGGTAATCTACTCTCCAACCTGCTCTTGTCTTGCTGGTTTGGCCACAAACCAGCCATAATACTGGCTCTCCACGAGCTTTTGATAAATTGAGGATAATAAAACACACACATGATGGCAAGCCAAGTGGGAGGACTAGAAGCATCAAAAGAGATGAAGGTTAAAGGCAAGAATTCTACTGTCAATACTGAATAGTTTGCTCCTCCAGATGTCATTAGTGCTCATTCAAATTTCCCTTCTGCAAACAACTGCGGAAGTCTTCCAGTCAAGTGATCCCTCACGTTGTGCCTCCTGTGGGCTTTGCCCATGAGGAAGCCATCCTGAACCGCACTATAACTCTCAGGAAGGTCTGAACCGTGTGGGAAGCTATGTCTGGGCTCGCTGGCATTCCAGCTGTCCTGGCTCCACACTGCCAGCTGGGGAGTGACAGCACCGTGCGGGTGTGTGGGAAGGATTTGGTAGCACAGGAGAAGGGAAAGAGGTTGAGCTGGCCTGGGTGACTCAGGTGAGAACAAAGTACCCTGCAGGTGGAGAGAGGCTGACCTTGTAAAACCCTGCTCAATGCCCTGAGCTCCTTGTTCCTCTTCTTTTCACCTTTGCCCATGCACAAATGAGAATGGCTTTCTGGGACTTTA
Source organism: Edolisoma coerulescens (assembly GCA_013397115.1). NCBI lineage: Eukaryota > Metazoa > Chordata > Aves > Passeriformes > Campephagidae > Edolisoma > Edolisoma coerulescens. The sequence goes on along the minus strand of VWZW01002796.1, from coordinate 487,692 downwards.
GAAAATGTGTGTTTACAGCAAAACTTTGCCTCTTGGGTAGAGGCTTGTGCACTGTGAAAGCTAAATCTGAAAACAAGAACCACGAGTAAGCATGTATGAAATTGCTTACAAGACTCTTTTTTAATGACTAAAAACATAGTCAGCAGAGTTCTGTTTTGAATTAATTGCTTTTCTAATCCCTTATTGTTTTATGACAGCTGAAATTGCCTGACTGGATGCCAACACACATGGACTACTAAATGGTTCTTGCATCTTATTTTATGGTCTGACCTCTGTTTTGAAATAAACTGCCTACTAAACAAAATAAGTTCTCTTGATTTTCTGATGACATATATATGTGAATTTTGAGAAAGGGAAGTGAGTGTGGCAGGAAATTCAGAAATCACAAAAGGAAAATGTTATGGTTATTTTTTCTTCCTTCTATAATACAGCAATAGACCTACTGGAACTCCTTTCCTGTCCTGACCTAATTTGTCTGGGCACGTGGGTCTAGTCTAGCCAGTTTATACAAAGCTCCAGGGTGTCACTGTGGATGGTGCTCACATCCCCTCTTCTTCATGTGCTTCTCTCATTGCCATCTCAGAGTCACATCCAGATGGGACAGCTGGGGTGGTGGGATGCTCTTGAGAGGCCCATGGGCTTTGCCATCAGCTGGTGAGCCCACAGAAAGCACCTCTTGGTCTTGCACAGTACATCAAGCCTCGCATTCCTCCTGCGCCCTCAGCTCCCCACAGCTCCTGGTGTGCTGCTCCCGTGGCTGTGCACACTTGGGCTGAAGGTGTGCTGCTTCAGGAACCAATTTCTAAGGGTGACAGGGGTTAGATTCTGCATTTGCCATTACATTTCTGTGCTTTCCTGCAATGTTGTGTCGTGACTAATCGCCCTCTGTTGCCAGACTTTGCCATCAAGTTCTCTCTTAACTCCTATTACACAAAAAAATTTTTTCTTGTCTCTGTCCTCACTTGAGTGCTTGCTGCTGTTTGTGTGGCTGATGCAAGGTCGCTCATGCTACAGAACAATTTGCTTTCAATGCGCAGTTCAGGGCATCAATTTAGTTTTACTGAAACTGTCTGAGCGCACAAAGCCAGGGCCAGAGCAGGGCTCGCCAGCCGCCTGCTCTGAACACCAGGCACATGCATCCCATATCCCTCACAGCTGTGTGTCTTGGCCTTTTGCCTCGGGTCCTAATTCCTTACTCCTTTTATGTGCAATTGGCCATGGAGCTATTTCTGGACTTGGAGAAAGAGAAATTTGGGCAATCGTATTTACTGCTTAGCATCTGCTGACCTCCCACAGACAGGAGGAGATCTCTTTTAGTATCTTTGTGCTGAACTGTGTAATAAATAAATAAATAAATTTGTGGCAAAAGGATTAAAAAAGAGGGGGTGCCTAAAAAAGCATTTTCAGTGATACTAAGTAAAGGTAAGCAGGGATGCTGAAGTCTCACAGCTGTTCTGCAAGCTACTTTTAGCTAGTGCACATAGGGGCTCCAGCCAGGATCCAGGGAAGCCCTGGGGCTTTTCGATCACCAAATTTCTCCCTTTGAAGACAAAAATGTCAGGCCGTGTTACCACAAGCCAGGACATGGCCTCTGGCCTTCCACCTTTCCTCTTCTGCTGTGCCTGTTTGACCTGTCCCCCTTTCCATTGCTTCTAACTCAGGTGAGGCTGGGTTAGGCTTTTTCCATCTTGGTTTAAGAAAAAGGGTGAATGTTTTTGAAAGGTTTAGCCCCTTTGCTCGGCTGTTTGAGCCATTAAAATATGAAAACACTTTCCCTGCACCTGCTCTCAGTTCTGCAGCTGATCTTGTGAGGCCCGGCAGCTACCCCAACCCTGGAGCAGGTAGGCAGCCAGACCCGGATGGGTTTTACTTTGTTCTTCCTGTGTCAGAGTCGTAACGCTTTTCCTACGGCTGTCTAGGAACGGCTTTGATTTCCCAAAAAATTGATTTAGCCTGTGGGGTAGAGGCAGCTAGGAAAAAAGCAAAACAAATGTACCTCCCCGTCGGGGAATCGAACCCCGGTCTCCCGCGTGACAGGCGGGGATACTTACCACTATACTAACGAGGAACTGTACGAGAGCGTTATCTTCTTCAGGGCTGATATGCTGTTTCATCGCTCGCAGCCAATTCGGGCCAACCATGCTTCTCGGCTCGCCCGTCCCGCCTCCCTCGCAATGCACCATGGATTCTGCAGCTCTCGTGCCGTTCCCCCGCCCTCCGCGCGGAGGGCGGCACTACACCCCCCAGGGGCCTCCCCTGTCCTCTCGGCGGCGGGCTCCGTGCTGCCCGTGGTGGCCCGGCTGGGCAGGGCGGGCAGACGGCGCGCGAGCGATGGCGGACCCGAGCTCGTTCGCGTCTCCCGCGTGCTGTGTCACGCGGCACTTCTACCTGCGCTGCCGCGCGGACTTCGGCGCGCGGGCGTTGCGGGGCACGGTCGCCCTCACCGCGCGCGCGGAGCGCGAGGCGCTGCGCTGCCTGGTAACGGCGGGGGGTGAGGGCGGGGGGCACCAGGGGACCCCGCGGACCGTGAGGGGCGAGCCCGGAGCCCGCGCTGCTGCCGCCTTCCCTCTCCCCCGTCCTTCCCTCGGCCGTCGTCCCGCTCCTTCTTTCCTTCCCTGCCGCCGCTTGGCCCTCCCCGGACCCTCCGCCCCTGCCTGCGGCTCGGCTGGAGACTGACAGCGCCTCGCAGCCCCCGGTTCTCGCTTAGCCCCCCAGAGCCGGCGCGGTGCGCGAGGGAGTGTGTCTCTTCCCTTTAAAACGGCAAAGAGCATGCTACCGAAAAGATGGGAATAAATCACTAGAAACCTAGATTTAGGGCTTTTTTCACGTGTGTGTTTCATTATGCCAGCTGCTTTCTCTGTTATCTCTGCAAATGGGCATATGAACCTCTTGAGCTTCTCATTATATGCGAAGTTTGGGAGGTGGTGGGCTTTTCTCATGCTGACTTCATAAAATTCCTTTGTGGTTGGCGCTTATTTTTTTACGAAAAGAGCCCAGTATTGTTAGTAATGAAGAGTAACGCCTTGTTCGTGCTAAAAATGAGTACTGTGCTTTTTAATTCATCTTCCATTGCATGAAGGTCTGGATTCGCAGTGGCGTGTTCCGGGATGGAAGCCGTAGCAGGGGCTTTTATCCCGTTCTTCTCACTTCATAGCAGTACTGTGGAGTTGTTACCTTTGTAGTTTGTTTAATAATCTCACTTCTATGGTTAGAAGTTGGTTTTCTTCTGCTTTCCTAGATCAGTGCTGCTCTCTTAAAATGCTGATTCCCGTTGGTCAACACAGTTAGTCAGTTTTTCTGGTTTTACTTAGTAAATACTTATTCCTTTGGAGATACTTATGTTTAAGATTTCATAGTGCTGCATTTATTATTACATTTTTTAACTGGTATGCAATATTTCTTTATCACAGGTCCTGGATACAAGAGATGTACAGGTATTTAAAGTGACTGTAAATGGACAGGACGCACAATTTGCTTTTGGAGAAAAGCACAGTTTCAAGGGGACCCCCCTAGAAATCACGTTTCCTAATGAACTAAGAAGGTACACATTTTTGCCTGTTCCTGTAGGTGGTTTTCAAAATGCACTATGTAAGCTGCTTGTCTGCCTGTAGGGTTGTTGAGTAAAGCTTGCAAAGGGACTTATAAATTAGAATTAGGGTATTGCATTCATTTGGTATGATCTTGTAGATTAATGTCATATTTGGCTTTCATTAGTCAAAACTTGGGGAGTCTTTGTACCTGTCCCCAGATTTTATATCTTGAACAAAATTACTTATTAAACTGAGTAGCAAAATGATGTGTGATATATCACAATTTTTCCAGTGCTTATCATCAGTAACATTGTTTCTGCCTTAACTACCTGGATTTTCTCTAGTTCAGAATTGTTACAGTATAGCGCACATGGAGCTACAGCCCCTGTTGGATCTTCTTTTATACAAGGGCTGGTTCTGCATTTCTGTAGAACTTTGGGATATTGCTATGATTAGATAGAAGCATGTTTTCAAATAACAAAAGTTTTATCTTTTTGACTACGCTAAGTCCAAGTCCCTGAAAACTGGAACGTGAGTTTCGGCGTCATGATGGAGACTGAACTAACTGTAGTCTACCTCTTAAGCTGCATGAATTAAAAAGCTGTTGCCAAATTACAATATGCTTTTTGGCAGTTTGCTTTTTATGTTGTAACTCGATATCTCAGTCCTCCATGATGCCAAAGCTGAAAAGCTGTGATTGTATAAGGAAGTTCCCTTGTTTGAATACAATTGAATATTAAGTTACTTCTTACTGTTTGGTTTTAGAACTCACTACTACCTCTAAAAACTCTTTCAGCTTAGTCTGGTTTCCAAGTTGGTTTTTTTGTTGTTGTTGTTCTCTGAATTAGTGCCATTAAGAAATGCAAATAATGAGGAATATCATAAAATAGCTGTCCCCTCTGGAGAAACACTTATGGTCTGTTATGAAATTGAACAAATGAAGTTCTTGAGCAAACAGGTCTCATCAGAAATATAGGCCTGTTTCTTTTGTTTGACTTTCAGATGCCTTTTTTTTTTTTTAAGTGCTAAATTTCCTGGTAAGAAAAAAAAAAGAGGGAGGTACGAGTTGTGATTGTAAGAATTTGTAATCTTGTGTGAGACATAGTCCCCCGTGTAACTACCAATAAAACAGCGATAGGAAAGGGTAGGAGTTACGACTGAAAGTCTGATTGTTCAGAAAGCAATGTGCCTTATGGTAATGCCAATTATTTTCTTTTTTCGTGTGTAACATGTACTTTGGAATACTGGTTATAAACCAGATGTGTACACCTGGTCAGCTTATCTAGTGTCCAACTCCTCTGATTAGCTGAAGTTTGTTCTGATTTATGGCTGTATTGCTTATTCCAAGAGTTGCATGTATAATCTGGAACTTTCTGAGAACAGAAGCAAGTACTTCCATGTGCTTTTGGTGTCAGTGATAGTTAAGAGATGTTTTGAATAAATAAGAGCATGAATGTGTCAGGTTTGTATGTATTCTCTTGTTAGCAAGCTGACACGTGTTTTACACGTACCTGTTAGTTTTTACTTGACACCGGTTCTGAAACCCTGAATAAAATTTGAACATTATTTATTTTTCTTGTTAACCCCTACTGTTAATAGGAATTTTCTGTAATTACTGATAATTTTCAGGGTGTTTTTTTCTTCTTACATTAACATCAGACGCAAAATCTAATTTTTTTTATCTACAGAATACACATTCTTTGTTATTCAGTCATGTATCTTCTTATGTAGAGTTTTGCACCTTTTTGTGTATTGCAGAGGGGTTTTTACAGTTACATGTACATGGTTACTTAGCTGTGACAAAACTATATACATGTAGTTGGTCCAAATAGTTTAAAGAAAAGGCCTGTGCTCTCCTTGAGGAGAGAAGAGGAAAAGTTTGTGGTTAGTAAAAACAATAATAAAAGTGCCTTGGGACGTAAAAATTGAAATAAACTAGCCATTTTTTACTGTCATCATTGAAAGGGAATAATTGCTTATAAGATACTTCTTCTCATTTTTAATGCTTTTGAGACAGTGCTGCAGACCTGGTTTTCGGACATCTTTGCAGAGGAATTTCAGTGTGATCAGGATTTGTGTCAGAACAGTCTGACTGTGTTCTTTATTATACAGGGGACAAGAAGCAATTGTTGAAATCTCTTTTGAAAGCTCTCCACAGTCTTCAGCTCTCCAGTGGTTTACTCCGGAGCAAACTTCTGGAAAGAAACACCCATTTCTCTTCAGCCAGTGCCAGGTTGAGTTCATTTTTTCCAAACTTGTTGACATACCACTGTAATTTCCCTTGGTTTCTAAACAACTGGACAGAAAGGCTAGAAAGGGGAAGAACAGTAGCCTGTAACTTCTAGTTGCATGTGTCCAAGGTCCTAAATGAAAACACCTAATGTCAGGGCGTTGTTGAGATTTTATTATATGTTCGCAGTTTAGTAATTCTGGAACTGCAGTACCTGCTCCAGTATTCTTGTTGAAGAGCATACGGTCCTTTACAACCAATAGATGTGTCTATTGATCTGTCTTACCTACTATTATTCATTTTACAGAGGCCTGTAAGCTCTAAGTGATAGAAGTACTGGTTTATAGATGATGAGTTCTCTGGAGGAGCTGTATAGATTTCCACTATAGTGTATTAGTTGATTTATTTCTAGTCCTCTGCATTAGAAAGACTGTTTTGTTTTATCTTTTTTCTTTTCCTTTTTTCCTCTCTAGTCTACCCACTGCAGAGCCATTTTTCCATGCCAAGACACACCTGCTGTGAAACTAACCTACTATGCAGAGGTAGATGAACCTAAGTCATGTGTCTTAACTAAAGACAACTGGTACAATGGGTGAATTTATACTGGTTGGTACTTTTTGGTAGCTGCCAGCATGTGGCCTAATATAAAAACAGAATATTGACTTTTAGCTTAATGTGAGAGGAAAGAACTGCTGATCTTCCCTGTGGCAGTTCTCTAACTTTACCATTTCCTTTTTGTGTATATCAATTCTTTTTTCATTGATATGTATCTTTTCCAAAAGGAAATAGAAGTGCAGCAGTAAGAAAGAAATATGCTCTAAAATCAGGAAAAGCTGACAGTAAGACAGCAAAGAGTGCTGTAAAGTAAAAAATACCTGAAATGGCTTTAATGTATGCATTAAGTAATATATTCTGGTAAATAGTTAGGGTATCTTTGCAGTCCTGGCGTAAATAGTTTTAAGGAAGCAAAAAGCAAAGTGTGCACTGTGACATTACAATTCAGTTGTCTGAAAAAAGTGAGCCTTTGAACTTCTGTCATAGGTGCTCCTCTGATTAATTCAATATTGCTAGTCTTCAAGACAACATTTTCCATATGCCTTATGTTCTACTTGACAGAGATGACTTTAACAGCAGAACAAATCTGAGCTACTCGTTGTTACCAGCTGCTTGTAGTATGGAGTGTAGTGCTGAGTGCCAGCTGCGTTGCTCACAGTTGGGTGCCCTTTCAGATATCCGTCCCAAAGGAGCTGGTGGCTCTGATGAGCGCAAATCGCGATGGAGAGGCGCCCGACCCAGAGGACAGCGCTCGCAAGATTTACCGCTTCAGCCAGAGCGTAAGTGCTCCAGCCGAGGGAATGGCTGCACAAGGTCTTATTCCCGACCTGTGCAGCTCACAAGCGCCTCAGATACGCTTTTGATGTCATTGATAAATCATGTGACTCATGATGGCTCTTTGCCACTTTAGAAATATGAGGTGTTATGGAACTCCTGCTCTGAGACGACAACCAGTAAGTGCTGGTGGTCTTTTTTGACATTCCCAGAAAAGCCAAATTCGCATTTTGAAAATGTTTCATATACCCAAGACTAGCCCTGTCAAAACCCTTTCTGTCTGCACTGATTCTTGGAAAATAATGCAGATGCAAATAATATGGGAGCAAGTTTTGGAAAACAGGCCCTGCAAATTTTAAGCTCACCAAGATCTAAGCAGTGAAACTCAGCACTGGAACCAGTTTTTAGCTGGACGTTAGGCAAATTCCGACAACAGATTTTTTTTTTAATTTTTTTTTGAATGTGAAAACTTTGGTTTCTATGGAAAGTATCTCCAGCTAATTAAAGATTACTGTTCTCTGGAAGTTTTATTAAGTGCTGCAGCTAGTCTAATGATTCCACTGCTCATAAAGAAGCAGTCTTGATTTATTCTTCTGGCGTTTTTGTTCTCACAATTTTTTGGGTTATATTTCTGGTGTTTATGGGATCTCTTGTTGAGCCTAGTTCATTTATCTGAACAAGTAGATAAAGATCTGGGCTGGTGAGACTGAATGACTGCAAGGAGGGATGAGATTATGTGATTGGAGGAGAGGAGGGGAACCTACTCTGAACTGCAGCAGCTGTCAGCTTTGATTTGGCTGCTCTGCGAAACCTGAGAGAGGCAAGAGGGGGGAGAGGGGAAAAAATAGTTACCTTATCTGTGAGCTCGTCAGTAGGCAGTGCTCAGCCCTCTCTGTGGAGCCAAAACATTTGCCACTCTCAGTCTAGTACAGAAGACTTCTGTGTTGTGTGTAAATGCTATCTAGAAATTGACTGCTGGTAAGCATGGTGGGCCTGCACTGGAAATAACATTTAGGGTAATTGAAATTATACTACACTTTCTGATCTAGAAAACCGTTATTTTTTTAGAAGAGACATGTTTTTCTTTAAACAAAAAAAATACATTAAGCACAAAATGCTTAATTAAAGAAGACAAATGCATGAAAAAGGACATGCACATCATCTGACGTACAAAACCATGACACTGATTTGTTAGAAGTCTGTTTCCTTAGATGAAAAAGGCAAATGCATCAAGCTTTTGGGGATGTATGTGTGCTGAGCTTTCCTAAAACTACCTTTTTGCTCCTGCATAGCCAGGCTGGTAAGAAGGGTAGTGGAGAGCAACCTCTGTAAAACTGAGTTTACAACCCAATAGGCATTGATATTTGAATTTCAAAATGTCAAAACAGCAAATTTGACATCAAAATATGGGGAAGTATTGATAGTCTTTTAATAACTTGTCTATAACATAAGTCAATGGACTTTGTTCTTTTCAAGAATATGTTCTGTGGGTTAATAGGTAAAATTAAAACACGCATGATGATATGGGTATTTTAATAAACAATATTTAAATGGTTTGTGGATAATGGTGGAATAAAATTATCTGAAATTTTGTCTCCAACTAATTATAGTTTAAAGCCTTTCTTATTTAACATTGTTTAGTCAGATAAAGTGGAATTTTTACAGGGATGTCTGTATTATCCCCATTTCTTTCCAGAGCACTTGGAGAAAGCATTTCTCTATAAAGATACTTCAGTTAAAAGTTTTTTCATTAAAATAACAAATATTTAGAGTTTATTTTAATTCCAAACATGGAAATCAAATATATACGTCTTGATTTTTCCTGAATCTTTTGTCTTTAATGTATTTATATCCATAAATATTCTTGTTTACTTCATTAAAGCTCTTCCTGCATCTTTCTGTGTGACAAAACTGCACTTTATCTGAGCAGTATCTCTTAACTTCTTCTTCCATAAAATTTAATGGAACTGAAATGAATATGGAAAACTTACTTTCTTTTTAAGAGAAACCAAACCAGCAGGAACTTTGTATGCAGATTTTTTCAAACAGAGATGATATTTACAGTTTTGTGGGTTTTGCCTGAAACATCTGTGAAGCAAGTACATCCTGTAGATAAAGGAATATCATCTGGGGAGAAAGAACAATGTTTTTGAAAAAACAATGCCTGCCTTTAAGGCAGGAAACTATGGAGGAAAACTTCTTTATTTACATACCTTTGTTCTTCTCTGAGTCAGTAGTCTGACAACTGACATTACAAATAAGATTTATTTTTCTCATGTTCTCCACTAGGTTCCCATACCTTGCTACTTGTTTGCTTTAGTGGTTGGAGCTTTAGAAAGTAGGTGAGTGAATCTGTGCAATGTATAAATATTAATAACCATAATCAATATTCAGAGTTTTTTTAAAATTTGTTTCTTGGTCTTATTTCTGAATTTAAAGGGTCTTAGAGGTTCAGTTAACCTGTTTATTTGTATCAAACTGCATGTATCTTGATCTGGTCTTGAATAATTTTTTTACTTCTGCTGTAAATTAGAGAAACAGCATAAAGAGTTTGGACCTGAAAAAGCCCTTAGTGGTTATGATTTAGCGCAGGGAATAGATCTTCTTTCTTAGGTAACAGATAAGCCTTGTCATGTACAAAAGGCAGAAAAGTATTGCTTCAGCTTCATTTCTCATCGGCACAAGGTTGTGTTAATCTAGGCCACAATAATGCTTTTATATTAGGGCTTGATAGCATTTAAAAAGCTCTAAGTGGTTTTCCTGTTCTTTTGTGCTGAACAGTGCATGCGTCTTGTTTGTTTTGTTTTCTAAGGCTTTGCTTCAGCAATGGAGAGGAAAAGCAGACAGAGACTCTCTAATGAGTTTCCTCTGCACAGTGTCTTACTGGCATTTATTTTTACTTTCAACAGAAAGATTGGCCCAAGGACACTGGTGTGGGCTGAAAAGGAACTAGTGGATAAATCAGCCTATGAATTTTCTGAGGTGCGTAATTAACAACAACAAAAAACAGTGTTGTAAGATAACTATTCCATGTAATATTGGAAAAGAAACAGACTGCGGTTCACTGTTTTGTTAATCTTTAGTTCTTTCTCTACCTGACATCCCCCAAAATGCTGTTATTCTATTACATGCAAACTTAATACTAAAAATACATACTGATACAGTCCCATATTTATTTTACATATGGGACTTGCCAACGTAAAAGAGAACGAAATATGGGATCAATAGCTTATTATCTGTTCAGTGTTTGTAATTAGAAGTCATCTTAGAAACGAATGTGAATTCTTGTTTCAGGCTGAAGCTATGCTGAAAACAGCAGAAGATTTGGCAGGACCTTATGTGTGGGGACAGTATGATTTGTTAGTCTTACCACCTTCTTTTCCTTATGGTGGTATGGAGAATCCTTGTCTTACTTTTGTAACTCCAACACTGCTGGTAAGTATAGCAGTGATAAAAGTCAGCTTTTCCTTAGGGCTTGCTTATCAATCAGGTGTTGGATATTAATGCACAAATTGGTTTAGTCTTCTTCCTAGAAAGACTAAATGTTCCTGCCTTCTTTGGAGTTAGGAATCATACAAGAAACTGCATAAAGTGGTCTATTTTGAGGTTGACTTGAACTGACAACTAACTTGTCTTTCCCTTTTCTTTTTAGGCAGGAGATCGATCTCTATCAAATGTAAGTCAAAAATAGGTTCATCTCTTCAAGTAGGACACAACTTGAAGTTGTATCTTAATTCCTGTATAATAAATACCTGAAAACTTGGTCTGTTTTCATTGGGGAAATTAAAAGTTAAGGCAGTAACTCAAAAAGTCCTACAAAAGTGAGTGTTAGTTTTAAGTAAACTCTGTAAAACTGGAAACATAGCTGTTTTGTATAACGGACAAATGGAAATAACATGGGTGCCTGTAAACATAGGGAGCTGACTGAGGTTAACTGCTTAGTAGCTCTTTTCATGTTCTGTTAAACCACAGCACCTGTGTGTAGATACGTTTAAAAATCCCAACTAAATTGGCCTCATCGAAATTGTTAGTAGATAACTTCTTCTTCTATGTGTGTGTCTGTGCACTGGAACTCATATTATATACAGTTTTCTTCAAAGTGGAAATAGTGAGTACAATTTGAGTAAATTCTTTTTTTTTTCTGTGAAGTTGAGTACTCTGACTGCAGTTTTACTGCCTTGTGTCTTTCTACTAGACTGGTGTACTGCTAAATTTAAAAAAAATTATCTTAAACCAAGAATACTGAAATATTTGACATGGATACTTTTTAATGTATCATGCATCATATCAGCTTTCCCACTGCAGAAGTTGCTTAGGTGGGAAAGCAATACTAGTCCATCACTTGGTATTTGTATTCAGAAATGTGATTTCATAAACAAGTTACCTACACCAAGCTACCAGAGGAATTATTTTTGTTGATAAGTGTGGCTCTATGGCCTGCAGGCTGGACATAGAAAATTATTTCTGTCAGCTAGGGTAGTGTTGGTCCTCTGCTTAAAATTTGTATGGATAGGTCTACATAACTGTGAATGCTAACTGGCTTTGTGAACGTAATGTAGTAAATGAGATCTCATTAGCATTTTATTCTTTCTGTTGGGGTTTGATGGTTTTTTTTCCAGAGGAGTCTAAATGGTAGATCTGGTTTTTGTGTTTTAGGTTATTGCTCATGAAATTTCTCATAGCTGGACAGGAAACTTGGTAACCAACAAAACATGGGAGCATTTTTGGTGGGTATGATGTTCAATGCAATGCAATATTTTAAATTTAATCTGTAAAGAGACTGACTAAATTCATTTTGCCATCCTAGCAGTGCTGACTTTCTCAGTGTCTTTCCAGGCTGAATGAGGGTCATACTGTATACCTGGAACGCAGGATTGGTGGTCGGTTGTTTGGTGAGCAGTTCAGGCACTTTCAGGCCCTAGGAGGTTGGCGAGAACTGCAGAATACGGTAAATAGTTTCAGAGTTACCATACGTGTTTCCCACAAATCAAATTTGTCTAGTCAGCTTTCCTAACGCTTTCTTATTAGAGGAGGAACAACTTTGATTCCAAGGTGTTTGATTGCTACCCACGGTAATAGCTTAATATACTCAGATTAGATAAAGCTTTTTGAATTGTTTTAAGCTTTTCTGTAAGGATGACCATCTTTGCAGCCTCTTTTGGTTTTCTGGGTATGGCTAAATTGCCTGTATTACCTGTTAGCATGCTGGTAAGCAGCTGAAAGCTTATCAAAATTATCTGCAACCATGACCATCAGAATTTCCAGTGCCTCATGCAAGCAACTGATTTCTTACTGTCTAAGAGGATTGTTTAGTTTTGTGTTTTCATAGCATAGTCAAACATTAGTTTTCAGATTTCTAGTCTGTGATATCTTTCTAGTTCCCTGAGCAGCCTGAAGTCTGTTCTCCTCCTATCCAGAGCTGAAGTTTTGCTGTCACTTCCCCGTCTTGTCAACAGAGGTTTTAGGTTCGAAGGCTTAATGATGTAGTTCAAATAGTTTGTTAATAAAGGGCTAAGTTTGTTAATTAGGGCTAGACTAATAGGTGCTCGTGGTTATGACAGACATGATAGTGATTAATTGCTTTGAGACAGCTGGAGCACAGAGTGGTTGATTCGGAATTTTAGTAAACTGAGGTTTGTGCAGATTCAGAACTTCAGGAAAAAGGAGAATGCTTTGAAATGAAGCTGTCTCAGTTTTGGAAGGTTTATGCCTTTGTAAATAGAATTGGTACAGATCTGCAGGAGAGCTAGTTTTCCTAGATTGATATGTGTTCCTGTGTCTTTGACACAGATAAATACTCTTGGAGATAAAAATCCTGTAACTAACCTCGTCATTAATCTGGATGAAGTAGATCCTGATGTTGCCTATTCATCTGTGCCGTATGAGAAAGGCTTTGCTTTGCTTTTTTACCTTGAACAACTCCTTGGAGGGCCAGGTAAGCATTAGTCAGATTTTATATGGTTTTGTTTTCCACCTTAATTTCAAACACTAAAACATTTTCTTTTTTAACTGTTAGATGTCTTCATTGGCTTCTTGAAGGCTTATGTTCAGCAGTTTGCTTATAAGAGCATCGTAACGGAGGACTGGAAGAATTTCTTGTACTCCTACTTCAAGGATAAGGTTGGGTAGTATTTAAAACTGATTGCTTGAAACCTTTTAATTATGTTAAATTATGACTTAGGTCAGAACTTTATTTAAAGACCAGTTCTTTATATTTCTTTTCTTTATTTCAAGAACTTAATATGATATAATCTGGCATTTTATGAAGATGGGTTTGCATTATGATGGCTTTTTTTTTTCTTTTCTTAGAGGGGAATGCTTTGTTTTGAAGTAATCTGTGTAGGATTCTCCAGGGTAATTGGAGGAATGTTACCAAAACAAATAAAAAGATTGAAACTAGATTTCATTTTCTCAAAAAAGAAAAATTCCTAAAATCACACTTAAAGTTTAATAAGGTTTTGTATTTCTTTGTAGGTAGATGTTCTTGATAAAGTTGACTGGAACTCGTGGTTTCACGCTCCAGGAATGCCACCAGTGAAGCCTACGTAAGCTGCATTCTTCTGTAGTTCGTCTTTTCCTTCTCCAGATTGCATGTGATTTTCCAAACAGTCATGAAGCAGTCTGTAAACAGGGCGAAAGTCTTATAAATGTTTTATTTGAAAATGCCCTAGTACTATGTAAGTGTATATAGGAGTAAAAATAGTCACTGTTGACATTTTCAGTCTTTTATTCTGTGATTATTTCATTATATGAACCTTTGTTTTTAATATTTGACAGGTATGATATGACACTATCAAATGCTTGCGTTGCCTTGAGCCAAAGATGGATCCAGGTGAGTGGTTAAAGAATGCTGAAGTGTCTCTGTCTTGAAAAGCTAATTCTCTGTTACACAAAGTGAGCCATTCTTTTCTGAAATCTCTCATTTGCTGCGAGTGTGTGTATTTATAGTCATAGTATGGCTGCCAGGGATTTTGCATTTCCTAGACTACACCTTCATCATAGAGTCTGAGGATTAGCTGTGACTTCTGTCTGTGAAGTGCGGTCCATATTTTAACAAGGCACAGAACCAGCTTCTTGTTATACATATGTAGTAACCAAAGGGAAGTATTCTTTTTGAAACCCTGATATCATGGCTATTGATTGACTGATTTATATTGATTTAAAAACAAGTGCCAAGGTACCTCTACATTACTGATTATATTGTATTAGCAGTAGTTCCCCTATGCTATACTGGAGTTAGTATGCATTTCCCATCAAAACCTGGTACATAAATTATATTAATTAATACTACATAGTTTTCTCCTAGTTTTAAGCATAAAAGTCATACAACTAATAGAAAATTCAGCATAGCTTCCTTTTGTTGCCTCTGTGGCTTTTCACTGTACTGCATGCTATCTTTTAACTTTCTTCTTCTTAATGTTACTTTTTATAAAAAAAGTATTTGATTTTTCACTTAACTAACAGAAAGACAGTGGAGATAAAAAGATCAGTGAAGAGAAAATAAATGAAGAATACAAACATCAGACAGCAGCTTAAGTCCCTCCCTCCCCCTTGTTGTAGCATCTTGCACAGATACAAATCAGTATCTTCTTTATGTGAAATGGCTCAACAGTAAGTGTGGATGTCAAAACAGAAAATTACACCTGATTGTACTTCGAAATACTGATTAAAAATTAAGTAACTGTTCTCTTTTAGGCAAAAGAAAGTGATTTGGGCTCATTCAGCTCAGCAGACCTGAAGGAAATGTCATCTCATCAGTTAATTGAGTTCCTGGCACTGTTGCTTCTGGAGGTAAATGCACACCTGGGATGACTTGATTCTGGTATCACAAAAGCAGACACAGAAGCTCTACTGTGCTTTGAAATTAAGTTACTCTTTTAAGTTCTGCTAAATTAATCTGCTCTCACCATACATAGTTATTGAAACCTTCAACCTTTGCCTCCCTTATTATGTCTGGCTCTTCAGCTAATGAGTGACATACAGAGTATTTTGGATTGAAAGCTACAAACAAAACCATGAGGTGCTTGAATCCATCTGTATTGGATGTTATAGCAAATAAGCTAGAAATAAAGTTGAACAAAAATACTTCGTTTTGAATGTTTTGATAGTACTGAATGTGGGAATTAGGTGATATTTATTCCTTGCCCCTTCCCATACACTATGAAAAGATGAAAGGAACAAATAAAATATTTGTCATGATAAGACTTCAAGTTCTTTGTAGCATCAATCTTCTTGAATTACTCTGTTTATTTTTGAAGTGTCTGGCTTGAAGTCTTCCTCTGGCTTATTTTAACTGTGCAATTTCTTTTTCAGGCACCTCTTCCATTGTCACATGTCCAACGCATGCAGGAAGTATATGATTTCAATGCTATAAACAACTCTGAAATAAGATTCAGGTTTGTTCTAATATGGGCACTTTTCAAATCTTAAATGCTTTCATAAAATAAGGTGTCCTGCTTCATCTGAGACATCCTGTTTTACAGAACTGGGTCAGGGTTTGGGTTTGGGGTTTTTGTTGTGGCTTTGTAAATGCACGTGCAAACATCACACTTACCAGAGTGGTATCCTGCTATTTATGAATTGGGCAAATAAAGTCTAGTAGAAGAACTCAGTGGACAGTGGATTAGCTGTTCTTTATTTTCATCTGGCATGCTAGCAAAGGAACCTGATGACCTGGTAACAAACTATTTTAAACATATTGTATAGTTTGTACTTCTTGTAACAAGATCAATTTCTTTTTAAAACAAAACAAGCACATGCCAGTAGCTGGTGACATTTCATTTGGTTGGTGGTTTGTTTGTTTGTTTTACCCATTGGTCAAATGGGACAAGTGCTGTATAATTCATTTCTGAGTGATGCAACTGGACACTATTATAATATAAAAAAATACATAGCTGCAGAAAATAATCCTGCATTCCAGAGGAACTGCAATCTTTTCCTGTTTTACAAAAAAGTTGATGTTTGTAATGTGCTAGTCAAACACTAAATATTTTATGTTCAACTTAGCTAGAATCTCATTCCCATGATGACATAGCAGTGCCCAAAGCATTTATGGGAACAGAATCGTTAGATAACCAACCACCACACTACCACAAATGAAATTAAAAGTGCACACTTTTTCTTCCACCTCCAGATGGCTGCGCCTCTGTATCAGGTCCAAGTGGGAAGAAGCTATTCCTCTAGCTCTAAAAATGGCAACAGATCAGGGCAGGATGAAGTTTACTCGACCGTTGTTCAGGTAAAAGTAATCTCCAAATTGCAGGAGCTCATGCTGTTGGCATTTCTAGTATAATGGAATATATAATACTTAAAATGTGTTTATGGTGCATGTTGAAGTGGTATAATACAGAATTCTCTGTATACTGTGAACAAGCTTGTCTTCAGAGGCGCCTTCCACTTGCTGACATTTTTTTGCATAAAAGAAAGCTTTAGTCCCAGTATGCACCTTAAGGTGAGGCTTTCAAGGGAAAAGTAAAACCTTGGGGAAATCCCCATTGTATTATTTTCCTGGATTTTTGTAATGGTGCCTCCCCCTACTCCTTCTTTTACAGGGACCTTTACAGTTTTGACAAGAGTCGGGATCTGGCTGTCAAGACATTTCTGGAGCATAGAGCCTCTATGCACCCAGTCACTTCAATGCTTGTGGGCAAAGACTTGAAGCAGGACCAGTGACAAATGTACTGATTTCTTTGAGATTTTCACGTTGCTGAAAGAAGAGACCGATAGCCCAAACTGTTGATATGCGTGCTTGATTGTGCCATAAAATGCTCTGCTGCTTTGGTACTAATGTAACTTAAAATTAATTTTCCAGATCAAGTTCAGTACTTTGTATTTTGCATTTCCAACTAAAGCAGCAAAATCACTACATCTCTGGAATTGAGAGAATGTTTTTGTTACAAGCAATTTTTAGAATACACAAGAACTGTTCTGAGATGTGATCATTTGTCAGTGATAGAATTGAAAAACATGGAAAATTAATTGGTGGATGGTATGGCTCCTTGTGCCCAGCATTCTTTTCCATAGCACAGTGGTTGAAACTTCAAGTATCTAAAAAATAAATCTCTTCATTCCCTACTTGTCTGTGTATTGATCTGTACAAAAAGTTTTGATTTAATAGTTTTGTTTTATTTATTCTTCTTTATTGTAGGAAAACTTTTTTAAAGAGTCCAAGAGGACAATGAAGACCAAAATGGTTTTTCAACCCATGATATATTTTCAGAACTTATTATTGCAGGGGGGGCTAAAGCCCAAGTCTTTCCTTATGCAGTTTGATTTTTTTTAATATTTGCATTTTTTAACCAGTTGTGGGCACTACCCCTTATGCTGATATAACAACTTAGAGATAAGTTTAAAAACGATGGGAGAGCTGTTTTTCCTGTATTTGTCAAGCAGTTCAAGCCAATGGTTTAGATGATGCTGTGGCGAATGCTGCCATCTCTAGGTTGGGTTTTGCAGTGAGTTTGACAAGAACTGCTTTTCCTGGCGATGATCAGTTTGCATAAATTAGATCTGTTGACATAGGGATAACCCCGTATCAAGGAGTGACAAAACCAAAAAGTGCTGGTTTAGGGGAAGAGGGTGGCAATAAAAGTTGTGGCAAAAGGCTTGGTTTAATACTAGAACTTAGGATGAGAGGGGAGACCCCATCAGCTGGTTTATTTCTGAGTTTTGATTGGTATAAGCTTTCAACTTGTGGTTTAAACCCAGGCAGTAACTAATACCCATGCGGCTGCTCACTCACTCCTCCTATGGGATGGGGGTGAGAATTGGAAGAGTAGAAGTGAGAAAACTCATGGGTTGAGATAAAGAAAGACAGTTTAACAGATAAAGTAAAAGCTGTGCACACAAGCAAGGCCAAACAAGGAATTCATTCACTGATTCCCATGGGAATCTCCAGAAGAGCAGGGTTACTCAGGGAGACAAATGCCATCACTCCAAACATCCCCCTGCTTCCTCCTCTTTTCCCCAGCTGTATATGTGAGCATGTGCTCTGGTCAGAGGAAGGGATATCTGATGTTAACCGGCTCTGGTTTGAGCTATCAGATTGCAATGAAAACTATCCTTTGTTTATAAAGGCCTTACGTCACTAGTGTTGGGGTAAGTTACATTTTGTTGTAAAAGCCCATGTATCATACATAGTGCTTTGGTAGTTAGAATTCATGCTGCCAGATAATCCTGGTTGCTTGGTGTCAGAGTCAGAAAAAATAAAATTGTGTCAGGCATGGCTTTCTCTAGCATGATGCTAGGTAGCTCTGCTGGGACAGTGTCTCTCACCCATGGGTCCCAAGTTAACATTCCCTACAATAATTAAACCCTAGGTAGTCCCTTTGTTTCGGAACACTAGTGTGGGTAGCATGGACTGAGAGTGGTGTTGCTGTTTTGCCTTTAAAAAACAGACGTATTTTCAGATTCTGTGTTTACATGGTTATTGCTAAACTTTTTTTTTGGCACCATTTTAACAGGTATCTCCACATCTTTTCCTCTGCACCTTCTGCCTACAAAAAAGCATGACATAGCAGCACCGGGCTTGATAGTGTGCAGCTGTGGCCTAGTATTTGCTGATACCTGTTCTAGTAACATCTTTCAGAGCATAAGGGAAAAGGTTATAGAAATTAATTAATCTTTTCCTTACCTACCGTAAAAAAATTATATTTTCACACTTCAGCATGGGACCAATCAAAGCAGGCTTCCTGCCTCTGCTGCCTGCTTTTATCCTGCTCTGGATAGAGATGTAAAAGTATAATACAATCTTCTTTTCAGTCCTAGCAGCCATGAGCAACCTATATTCCTAAGGTGCCTCTCGGCCCTAACTCCTGAAGGTTATTGTTAATGTGATTTACTGCCAGGCAATAGCTGTTAACTCTTGTTAAACCCTTACATTTTTAGAACAGTTGCACAGCATTTTAGTATGATTTATCTATTTCTGGTACATAAGCTTCAGCTCCTGGATTTTCATTTCTATATTCCTGATGTGATCTTTGGAATAAAATTCCTGTGGCAATAGCTGAGGGGTGTGTGCCTTTCTGTGAAAAGGGTGTGTTCCCTGGGTTTGGTTTGATTGGACGAAGTCAGCCAAACACGTTGATCTCGTTTATTTACAAAGGTGAGGATTTTGAGGGTGGATTTTTGCCACTATCTGATTGCAACACTGGGCTCCAGATAGGCACAGCTCTTCGGGCCGTCGCTTGGTAAATGTGAGGCTGCTGCACGCTGCAGCCCTTCTTGGTCAAGGAACAATTTTTGGAGAGAAAGCATGCCGAGGTACACGGTGCACGTCCGAGGAGAATGGCTGGCAGTGCCATGCCTAAACTCCACAAACACCATTGAGTGGCTGGGAAAGGAAGCTGTGAGACGGTACATGAAAAACAAACCTGACAATGGGGGATTTGCCTCAGTGGAAGAAGTAAAGTTTTACATTCGAAGGTGCAAGGGACTTGGCTTGCTGGATCTTGATGATACCGTGGGGGATGCTCTAGAGGACAATGAATTTGTTGAAGTTGGTAAGCAAACCTTAAGCATTGCATCGCAGAGTGACTGTGTTGTCATCTGAGTCAGCAAACTGTGGCTTTATATCTAGATTCATCTGAAATTACACCTGAGAGATTGTCTACAGTTTTTATGGAAAATGCCCAATAATTTAAGGATATTTAATTTTTAGGAACAGAACTATATAAAAGTTAGGAGGTACAGGATTCTATATACATCTTCTGTATCTAGTGTCATATATAGTGTAAGCTGTTCTGCCTTTGCCTTTGGACTACCTTAAATAAATACATACTTCCTAGTTATTTTCCCAGAAGTGAACAAGTATGTTCAGGGATGATAATAGGAAATCAGAATTCTTACTGCTGTGAATTGTAATAAATAACAAATTAACTTATATGAAGAATGCAATTTAATCCTGTATGTGTTTATTCTGCATATTTCTTCTAGTTATAGAAGGAGATATAATGTCTCCAGATTTCATACCATCTCAACCAGAAGGAGTTCATTTGTATCCTTTTTGAGTGTTTCGTGAAGTTTTTACAATTACAGATTTATAATTTTCTAGATTGCCTGGTTTGTTTAGAGTTCCTTCATTCTTAAAACACATTGCCAGCTGTAACTGAGTGCTCACTACCTGAAATTCTGTCTGCCCTTTTTCCTTTACAAAACTTTCAGATACAGCAAATACCGAGAACCAGAACAGGTAGGAATAACCAATGATTTTACAACTTGGTAACAAATCCTGCTACTCATCAGACAATGCTGAGGGTTCAGCCAGTGCAGCATTCACAAAAGCAGGGGCTATTAGATTGGCTGGGTCTAGGAAACTAAGCTGTAATGTGCTTATTATGTTTTTGTTACCCGGGTTCCTGTCTTATGAGTAAGCATGAAGAAGCTTCCTGTCATTGCTGAGTTTTGACTGTATTTTTTATTTATACTGATTATTAAGCAACATTATATGTATCCATATCCTAAACTAAAAGGTGGTTCTTTGGTGTAGTATATTTCTTTAGATGGCAACAGCTTAACAACGGAGGACTTGGTCAATTTAGGAAAGGGACTCTACAAGATAAAGGTAAAAATTCTGAACAAATGCAGCTAAAAATTATATGTTTATTTTTCTACAACTAAATAATGACAAATAAGCTAATATTTAAACTACTTATGTTTTAGCTCACACCCGAAGCTGAAGCTAAAGTCAAACAATCACGAGAAGTGATTGAAAGGATCGTAAAGGAACAGACGGGTAAATATTTTTGCTTTTAACTATTAATTGTTTAGAAGACTTCATCAGGTTCCCTCCTTAACGAGGAGTGTACGTTTCTTGCAGTTGTTTATGGAATCACCACGGGTTTTGGAAAGTTTGCCAGGACTGTCATCCCAAACAGTAATCTGAGGTATGTTGTGTGTGCAGCCTTCTCTGTCCTTTCTTTTCAGGAAAGGAAGAAGAGGGAGCAGTTTCACCCTGTAGTTGTATAGTCTGGGGTTAAATGAGAGAGCAGCTTCAGGAATTCCTTCTGTTTTGTGCAAAATAAAACCTGATGAGACTTTTTTTGAGGTTTAACTTTTTTTTTTTCTGTAGGGAGCTTCAAGTGAACTTGGTTCGTTCACATTCTGCAGGTAATGAGAGATTGCTTGTTGTTTCCCTTTTCTGCCCTTGTTGGTAGCGGGTGAGTAACCGAGAGGGTTCCGTTACTGTTTCAGGTGTGGGGAAGCCTTTGACCCCAGAGAGATCTCGCATGCTGTTGGCACTGAGAATCAATGTCCTAGCCAAAGGATACAGTGGAATATCCCTAGAAACCCTCGAGCAAGTTATTAAAGCGTTTAATGGTAAAAAGATGTTTGAAGAAAATCTTCCTTTCCCTTTTGTTTTTCCTGTTAGCTGTTTTGTTGGAGGGTGTAGCTCAATGGGTCAAGCTACAGATGTTGGTCTTTCAGCTTGGTAGTTGTGAGAGATCAGGGCTAGAGCTTGGCTGTACAAGCTCACAACTGGAGACCATTGCTCAGTTGAAGGACATGGGGTATGAGCTTAACTGACTGGAAAGGCTGAGGGAAAGGGATGCAACAGACAGAAATTTGGGAAATGAGCCTCTGAAAGGTCAGATAATTAGTGCAAGACTAAGCTTGACTAAGAGCATGACTCTGGGCAAGCTTTTTTACAAAGGCTCAAGTCTCTGTCCTCTCTCTCTTCTGTCCTGTCAGGTGGCATTGTGTGTGCCACCATCTCTAGGAATACAGGGATTTAGGGGGGAGGGGGCTATTACCATACAGAACACTGCATGTGTTGGTGTTTGTGAAGCAGACCCACTTAAGCACCACCTGGTTTTGGGAGCAGACCCCCTGAGACCTACAGAGATGTTTGTACACAAGGGCTACAAGGCAGCCACACAGAAGCCCATGGCCAATCAGCAGCTCACAGGCCACAACTTCCACAGCAGTTCCAGCTGGGTGACCTTCCCTCCTTTGCCAGATGCTGCGGCAGAGAACCCAAAGCAGTAGCTGATGTTCATTAGCTGATGATTCCTGATGGCCCCTCTGGTGGGGCCTGCCAAGCAAAGAGCACCTTCTCTCTAATGTCAGTGTTAGGATCAACTCTCCTTCTCTTCTTTTCCTAAACTGTAGATTGGGAAGATTGTTCTGAGACCACAGGCCATGTGTATGAGAGAAGAGCCATGTTCATTTATGTGAGCCCCAAAAATAGTCTTTGTGCTGCACTCTGTAACACCCTCCTCATCCTTGTCCTCCTGCAGCATGTGAAGGAGCTGCAATTCAGTGTTTAGCTCTGCAAAAGAAGAGGAACAGACAGGTCCCCTCCTTCCTTCTTCTGATGTTTCCCAGGCTCCATTTCTTCATTTCCACATATTTCAGTGCCCAGAGGACTCAGATGGGGAGAAGAGGGCTCAAAGAATCCTAATTTCCAAGAATAGCCCAGTGTTTAGTGGAGTAAGAAATCAGGAGATAGCTTTGTCCACACCAGGTGGTCACCCTGTGATGGAGGGCTGAGACGAGAAGTATTGTTGCTGCCTGGCTGTGTGGCTGTAGATGCAATCACCCTGGGCTGTGTCCCCCAGGCTGCAACGAGAGTAGTCCTGTTGGTCCCAATGATTGTAGTGTTGCCTTTTTCCTGGTCTTAAAATTAAAAGCCAGACACGGTTAAAGGGAAAGGGGTTTTTACCTCGGTATTTATTTAGGATCCTTTGTGCACCACATCGTCCAGGTAGGGGGCACCGAAATGCACACCAGAATGCACACACACGATAAATCACGTATACAACTTATAGGCCTTTCAAATTAGCATATCTATCAAAGATTCCCCAATGAGAGACTTGAAAGAATCCCCCCATTCTGAGGAATCTCCCCCCTGGATGGGCCTATCTTAGTTTACAGAATGTGTTTTCGAGAGGACCTTGCTGTCTGGGGCTTTCTGACCCTTAGAAGTGAGGCCTCCAGGATGTTTGGTTTCTTGGTTTAACGGAACGTGGGATATCAGACTTAGGGAATTACAAGTATGTGGGCTAAAAGCACTAAGGATATATAAAAGCTATATAAAAGGCTATATAAAGGGGTATAAAAGGGGTATATAAAAAAGGCAAAAAATCATCATGGCATCAGTAGGATGTTACTGTAACCACACTTAGGAGCTGGCTTCTCTGTTTTCCATGGGGTGTATCAAGGGAAGGCTCTAAAATGTGATTTTTGTTTTCTTTCTAGCATCCTGCCTTCCATATATCCCAGAGAAAGGGACAGTTGGAGCCAGTGGAGATTTGGCCCCCCTCTCTCATCTTGCTCTGGGATTAATTGGAGAGGGAAAGATGTGGTCCCCGAAGAGTGGCTGGGCTGATGCTAAATATGTAAGATTCGTGCAGCCGATTGGTTTTTTTTTCTGCTTGCTGACTCGTTTTTCAAATTGCATGTAGCTTTGAGAGAAAGAGAGCTTTTGCCAGATAAATAACATGTAAAATTCTTTGGATTTTCTGTACCTGTTTGAATTAGGACTATGTTGCCTTTAGCTACTCATCCTCTAATTTGAGGAAGGTGTGTCCATGGAGAATGCAATTACTGAATCACATGTCACTGGAGGAGACATAATTAAGCAGCATGTTATTAAGCCCTAAAGAAATATCATGCCATAGTATTTCAATACAAGATAGCACAGTGACATCATTTATGAACTGGAGAAAGGGTCAGGATATGACACCAACTGTGAAAGAATTATTACTGTATCTTCAGCTCCATGAGCATCAGTGCTTTTCCAGCAAATCCAAGATCACCTCTCAAATGCTGAGAGCACCTGGAGATTTATTGGAGGCAAGATCTTCGCAGTAAAATTTCTACTGATTTTATGAGTGCTTTAAGTACACAGGTTTGGATATTTTATTTTTGATAAACTAAGTAGAGTTACAAGGAGCCTTTATAACATTCTCCTTTACAAGATGGAAATGTTACAATGGAATCAGGTTTTAATCAATTGTTATTCTGTCACTTACACATCAGCAGATTGATCTTCTCTTAAGTATCTCCAAGTCCAGTCCCTCCAACATCTTTCATGGTAGTTTGTTCTGCTACACCTATCACTCCTATCCATGAATATTTGAATACCAGACTTGTTCATGGATTGATAGGTGTACATCACTGTAGACTGGAGAAGGATTGAGGACTACACAGGGAGAGGAGTAGGGAGGAAGCAGAGCAGTGTGTTCTGGACCTTCAAGACCAGAAGTTACAGCTGTACACTTCTGAGATGCATTACCTCTTCCATTGGAAAGTGTGAGAGGATTAAATGAGAAATAGGTTATGCTGTTTCTCCCTTTCCTACAAGAGCAATTGCCCTGTAGAATAGACATGTACAGAATAAACTGCATAGGACTCCTCCTGTCACTGGAGATTTTCTATACAAAGGATTAGGAGATCATTTACAACCCTGCTGTGAGGCAGGGTGTAGGCAGAATTGCCTTCCCAAGAGGTTTCCAGCCTTCTTTCCTATTGCCCTCTCCTGTCATCTAGAACACGGTAGATGTTAATGGGCTATGACAGTATCTTGCTTCAGTGCTCCTGCTACCTTCTTGTACTGGCACTAGGAAATGAGGTGCTAGTTTGGAAGCCCTTTATTTAGCCCAGCAGAAAATAATATGTTGTATGTTTGTGATATAAAGCTCTTTTTCTCCCATCACTTAAGAAATTTGTTAATATTTCTGTTCATGGAAACATTTAAGTTTTAGTGACTTAGTTACTGAAAAGTATTTTTCATTAATTATCTTGCCATTAAACTCCTTCACAGGTCCTGGAAGCCCATGGACTGAAACCAATTACCTTGAAACCTAAAGAGGTAATAAAGTATAATGATGCTAGCTGATGAAAGTGAGCATAGTCAATCACTATTTGCTTTATATGTACAATAAAAGCATTAAATGAATTAATAATTTTAAATCAAGCTTCAGAAGGATATGGATGAAGTGCTGTCAGGAGTGGGATTCACCTCTCCTAGTATCACCCTACTTGACCTGAAATGTCAGACCCAAGTTTGGTGTTCATATTGGCTCTGTGGTCAGTGGAGGCAGACAGGCCCCTTCAGAAAGCACTTTATGCCATCCTGAAACAGCTAAGAGGCACCTTCAAGGTATCTATCTGCCCTTTGGCCATAACAGGAGGTCAGATGACTGACTTGAAGCAGGTATCTGACTTACTTGGAACTACTGGTGCTCCAAGGGTGTCTGCGGTGACATAGTGGGGTCATGAGCATTGACACTTTATGTAGCAAAGGTTCTCAGTCAAGCTGTGCATCTTATGATTTCAGGATTGTCCAAGAAGCTAGGCAAATGTCTTTAACTCCTTCATGTGAGAAGGAGAATTATCACAGATATGGGGTATTGTCACAGCATGTGGAATAGCTGCAATGTATCTGCTTAACATCTGCTCTCCCTTTGAAGGGTCTGGCCCTCATCAACGGGACACAAATGATCACCTCGCTGGGCTGCGAGGCGGTTGAAAGAGCGGGGGCTATAGCGAGGCAAGCCGACATCATTGCTGCCCTTACACTGGAAGTCCTGAAGGGTACAACGAGGGCCTTTGACACTGGTGGGTACTGGGCCTTCCCTGTCTGTTTGCTGAACAGCTCCTGATAGGAGAGGCAAAGCCTAACAGTCTAACTTGTCTTACTAGATATCCATGCAGTGCGCCCACACCGAGGGCAGGCTGAAGTGGCCTTTCGATTCAGGTCCCTTCTAGATTCTGACCATCATCCATCAGAAATAGCAGGTGACCAATCTTAACTTTCACCCTCTCAGGTTACCAGGACAGGCTGGGTCCTTCAACAGGACACAATGCTTTTGTGTAAGGAATGTTTGGGTTTTGCCCCCTTTATTTCTTCTAGAGAGCCATAGATTCTGTGACCGAGTTCAGGACGCGTACACAATGCGCTGCTGCCCTCAGGTAAAAACTGACTTTTATATCCTTCCGTAACAATAGATAAATGATGGTGAAGTTTCCACTCAGAAATACTGTCAGTTATGTGCTGTCTGACTCTGTTAGAGGAAGTGGCTTTATTTTGCTGCTTCTTCACTTTGAAGTTGTACTAATGGAGAGATGTAATATGTTGATCGTGTGCATGCACCCATCAGGCAGCATCTAACAAAGCTGTGTTCAGATCTGGAAGAGACCAGGGGTCGGAAGCAGAGGGAAAGTGCTGGTTTCCATGCTTGCAGATTTTGTAGGGATTTTCTTCTGCATTGGTGTTAAGAACACGAACTGGGTGTTTCCAAAAGCCAACAGAGTGTAGTATCTCAAACATAATGGAAGAACTCAATTGTGTGTGTTTTAACAGGAGCAAAGCTATTAAATCAGTGGAATTAATGGAAGTTAATTAATTAATAAGAGGTTTTGTTTTCTGTGAGTCTTTGTAAGGCTACTTCTTCCCTCATAACTCTTCTGCCACTGAATAAGTGTCTTCCATTTAGGTAAACCAACCCAAACAAGTAAAGAACATCATATTCAGATTACTCTTTTGGCAAAACTGCCATAATAATAGTGAATATCATCTTTCAAGTGTCTAGGATTGGTAATGATGCTCCTCATATTAAAACAAATCCAAGACTGTCTTCCATGTGTGAAAGTCAAGTGGGATGATGGGAAAGAGGATCCCTGCAGCTCAGTCAGCATCCTGAAGGTGAACTAAGTGCAGATACTAAGCTCAGGCACTAATGTCTTTTGTTCTAGGTCCATGGAGTTGTAAATGATACAATTGCTTTTGTGAAGGACATAATAACGACAGAAATCAACAGTGCCACGGACAACCCTGTATCTTTTTGATTACTTTATTACTTTGTAAAATTCTGCTTGGCCTTTTTTATTCTTTTGTTCTGTATAATTACCTGTGCAGGAGGCAAAAAAGTCATAACTGGCCTTGGTCAACAGCTGCCATTGTTTGCAACAGCAACCTCTCTTCCTTTCCCTATGACTGCATTGGAGGATTTCTGACAGCACTTTAATCCAAGGCTGCATTTCTGTCAGCACTGTAATGATGCTGTACATAGCACCATATCAATTCCTGATAAGCATTATTGCTTCTAATCTGTCCAAAATTGTAACCATCATGGAGAGAATCTATCAAGGAATTGAAAATCTATGCTAGGATCTGAACAGATGGGTTTCTTTGCACCCTCAATCGAAGACCTCCCTTTATGTAGCTTATTTGAAAAAAATACTTGTCAAAATTGTATCTCCAAGTTTGAAGAACTGAGATTAGATCTTCATTTCCTGAAAAGTGGAAGCGTGGATGCAATATAAAGTGCTTGCAAATAAAAGCCTATTGGCACATATACTCCTTCAGTTAAGATATTCTGATTACTGAGAGGTATGTCTCACGTAAACTGTATTTCACTTGTGTGTGCCTTAACTTCTCCTTAAAGATGGTGTTTGCTGAAAGAGAAGAGACCATTTCTGGCGGAAATTTTCATGGTGAATATCCTGCAAAGGTAATTCAGCATTTGAAGAAAGGAAAAAAATTTTGTTTCTGTTTTGGTTTTTTTGCTTGTTTGTTTCTGTCATCTGGTTTAATGAGATCATCTTTTGTAGGCTCTGGACTATTTGGCAATTGGTGTGCATGAACTCGCTGCAATTAGTGAAAGAAGAATTGAGAGGCTCTGCAACCCCTCACTCAGTGAACTGCCTGCATTTTTAGTCACTGAAGGAGGTCTGAACTCAGGCTTCATGATTGCACACTGCACAGCAGCTGCCCTGGGTGAGTGCTTGAGCAATGCCATAGAGAGAGCAAGCTAGAAAGACTGATTTCTTTCAAGACAGATGTAATCTAATAATAGACACAAAGGTATCTGGCTCCTGTGTTCTGTCTCTTCTCCACGTGTTTTTTGCTGTCTCATAAAGTGTGAGCATTGAGTGCAGCTGCAATTATTTCAGCTCAGGCTTCCTTACTCTGCACTGACCCTTGGGCATGTTCAGTGCTCTGAGCCTGCCAACTCTTAAGTGGGCTTTGGTGGGAAGGCTTGTCTCAAAGGTGGCCTGATGCCCTCAGTACTGGGTGTCTCCATTTGACAGCCTGGTCTGCACATCAGTATCAGACCCCACAGTCCTCATCAGACCAGAGTTTGCAGGGCTGGCTGTTGGGGGGAGCATGCTGAAATGAAACATCGGTTCAGTGTTTCCTCTAGTACTCATGACTAAGGCAACAAGAAGCCTGCTGGCTGCTGGGATGCCACAGTTCATAGGTTCAGGGAAGCATGAGCCAATATAAAGATAAACATGCTTTGAGAAGAGAGTAAATTTTAAAAGATACAAACAAACACAGGAACAGAGGATATCAGATAAATGTGTAGATAAACGTTCTGCAGAAAAACAAGTGAATTAACTAAATCAATATGCTAAAGGGGAACCCTGCTTAGAGGCTAGTTTGACAAGTGGGTCTAGAAGAGGAGCTGAAATGCTTATCCCCTCGTTTAAGGGGCTGGAAGCTTTACCTTTTGGCTGGGGAGAGTTTAGGATGGCTCCAGGCCTCAGCTGGTTGCATGGCATCAGGATTCACTGCACACTTCTGCAATCTGGTGTGACAGATTCTGGGGTGTTTGTGATTTCTGCTGTGGGAAATGAAAATCATAGCCCTGCCTCTGCTGACACTAGGAGTCCATGGCTCAAAATCATCTCATCCTGATCAAAATAGCCAGGATTTTATCTGAATTGAAGTCTGAGTTCCTTTTATTTTTTTTTAACTTTTTTTTAAATCACTAGTATTTTTTAAATCACACTGCCATTTTCTGGGTTGTTTGTGTACCAGCTAATGTTTTTCACTCCCAGGGTTAATAGATAAAGCTGCAAAAAATTTGCAGACATTTTGCAACGCTGCTGGACATGTCTGTCTGCTCCCGCTCCAGCAGCTCTGTGCCTGCCAGACCGAGCTGTTTGCAGTGGCCACATGCAGCCTCTCTGGGACCTGCTGTCACCTGTCTGAATGTGCCAGCTGGGCTCTGGTCCTAGACTGTGTCACTCTAGCCTATTTGCAACTGGTGTCACCACCTCTCTGTTGCTCTTGTTGCTTTTCTGAAGCCACTAATTTGGCGAGGGCAACGCTCAGCATCCCGCTGGGCTTCAGAAAGAAAAGGCTGAGTGCAGCCAGAGTGCTGTGAACGCAGACTTAATTTTTTCTCTTTTAAAGAGCAATTCTCAACCTCAAATTGTCATTGAATGGTGCCTAAGGCCTTTCCTGCAGCCAAACTGCCTTTGCTTTTGGGTGCGGCATGAGAATTTACTCCAGAGCTTGCACCTGGCTTTCAAAGCTGGAGTGGTGTCATGCTCATGGACATGGGCAGCCTTGTAGCAAGATGAGGGTGGGAGAGGATTTGTATCACACTCTTGCATTTTTCTAGAGGAAGTTCTGAAAGTGCCTCTGCTGCAATGAGCAGATCAGATGCTGATCTCTAGCTGTGTTCTTGAAAACAGGGGAGGGGCAATATTCGTGACCAAAACCAGAGGGAGCCAATGCCCTTTACAGAGAGTTGCCCTAGAGCAACAGGCAGGACCAGGCTTGTGTTTCAGTCATGCTGTCTGCTGTTCTTCTTCAGTTTCCTTCAGGCCTTTGAGCCACAGCAACTCCAGCCTGGAGATGGGGGAGTGAAAAGTGGGCAGTCATTCCGTATTTGGTTAATATTTGCATCTCAAGACTGATGTTGGTTACTGTTTTCAGAGGCAATGGTAGTTTTCAAGGTGGTTATTACAAATCACTCAGTCCAGGTAAAATATGGATGTGTCCTTCAAAGAGGAGCAATAGTTGGATCCAAGGTGGTGGACAGGCTCTTGTCTCCATGTTGTCCATTGCTTCTGCTGTCTCGTGCCCATTCCGTCCTACATTCATTGTGCTGGATTTTTGCAGTTTCTGAAAACAAAGCCTTGTGCCACCCCTCTTCCGTGGATTCTCTCTCAACCAGTGCTGCTACAGAGGATCATGTGTCCATGGGAGGATGGGCTGCAAGAAAAGCTTTGAGAGTTATTGAACACGTGGAACAAGGTAAAAATAAAATCCTGATTTCCAGACAGACCTTGACTCATGAAAACGAGGAGCTAATACCAATAATGATCAGGTGTGAGGTAGGCAGATACAATACAAACTTCTCCAGACAGAAGACTCTCTTCCAAAGCACTGTCATTTTACTGGTGTTTTAATGTGGGCTCTTGC
Organism: Edolisoma coerulescens; assembly: GCA_013397115.1. Classification (NCBI taxonomy): domain Eukaryota; kingdom Metazoa; phylum Chordata; class Aves; order Passeriformes; family Campephagidae; genus Edolisoma; species Edolisoma coerulescens. The sequence continues at coordinate 457,439 of VWZW01002796.1, read as the reverse complement.
AAGCTTCAGAGAGAGAACTCATTTTTAGCTCAGGCTCCTCTTTTCTCAGTGCTAAAGAAGTTTTCTGATTTATGATGGACATTAATTTGAGTATTCAAGTTATCCTGGATGAGATTCCTAGGGATTTAAGACTGATGACCAGGAGTTTCTGGTACACTTGAAAGGTCTGTACAACAGAGCACCCGAAGTCTGCTTGCTGAAATGCTTGATACTGCCCCCAGCATCGTCCATGAAATGGTCCTGCCACTGGGCTGGCTCTCTGGGGTGTGTGGATCCACTGGTTTTTCACATTGCCTGAAACCATATCATATTAGTGAGAGCAAAGGCCAGGGATAGCTTTACACAGGAAACCTCACCTTGAGCTGTACCTGCCAAACATCCCTTTCCTATTCTGCTTTCCTAGTTCTGGCTATCGAGCTGCTTGCCGCCTGCCAGGGCATTGAATTCCTACGCCCTCTGAGAACGACAACCCCATTGGAGAAGGTCTACGACCTTGTGCGCTCCGTGGTGAGGTAAGATCAGATAAACACCTTCCCCAGAGGTTGCCTGCCGGGAGAGCAGCTGCTGGCAGTGGTAGTTAATGTTTGCCCAATGTTTCATTACAGGCCCTGGATAAAGGATCGCTTCATGGCCCCAGACATTGAAGCAGCTCACAGGCTGCTCGTGGACCAGAAGGCAAGTGCTGGCTTTTGGCTTGTGCCATGAGATTGTCTAGAGCCCTTTTTCTTTGTCCATGCCAGCTGCTGTTTTTGCTGCTCTGTCCTCTTCATGGTCAAGTGGTTTTGTAGCAAGTGGCAGTGATTGTCTCCCAACTATTGCACACAGAGCATTAGCCTGGTAACAAGAAAAGACAAAGTATTTTTGCCTTGAATCGTTTCACCTTGTCCCCTTGGAGCTGTATCCTTTCCCATTCCTTGTCAACTCCATCCACGTGCTCTTCCCTAAACCTCACTCTATCTGCCTCTCTGGTTCTGCTCATCCCATATAGCATATCTACATAGCTTTGCCACCTCTGTACCAATAACTTTTGTACAAGGTTTCCTGAACTCATGCGTTGATGTCTTAGCTGACCTTTTGTTTTGCCTCTGACTCTGCTGTTTCGTGTTCTTGTTTCACAGGTGTGGGAGGTGGCTAAACCTTACATTGAAAAGTACAGGAGGGAACACATCCCTGAATCAAGACCCATTTCACCTACAGCTTTTTCCCTGGGATCGCTGAGAGTTAGTGCAGATGATAGTCATGACCACAGGCATCAGAATGAACTTTAAGAGTTGCAATCCTCTGGAAGAGAGCAGATCCTTTCCAGAGCCTTACCTGAGCATGGCCGTTCTACTCAAACTCCATGTGGTTTCTCCAGGTGACCCAGAGGATCTGACTGTCTAGCTCAGGAGCACAAATAGATAGTAAAGAAAAGTCTCACTGCTTTCCTCACATGTGAAAGACAACTTTGTTATGATAGTGTGGTTTTGACTGAATTTCATGAACTTCTGAACGCAAATCATTCAGACTCCTGCTGAAACCAGTATTGTTTTGTCAGCTCCTCATTTGTTTTCTCTTCATCTGTTCCAATGATACCAAACAGCCTCAGTTTGATATTCTTGATACCTTTTTTTCCCCTTTGTGTAACTGCTGTGATCCCCTTCATTTTGCCACAAGCAAAATTATCTTTACACTTAATTCTTCTCTCTTTTGCAGATCTTATGTGAGGTACAGGTTCTTGTATAACAGGAGCATTTTTAGAGCAGGTGCTTCACAAATCAGAAAAGCTGTGAGCATAGGAATGTGTTATGGAGATCATTGCTCCAAAACAAATATATTATGTTGTGGTGATGGACTACACTTAGTACAGCTTTCCAAGAGCTGTGGCCTGTCACCTGCAATCAATAAACTGAAGCTTCTTATAGGGCTGGAGCAATCTATTCTCCTGTCATGTGTGTGATGATGAAAATGTAAAGCAAAAGCTTAATTTGGAAATAAGTAGGACAGGTGAAACAGAGGCCAGACACGGGGAAGAGGAGGTGTAGGAGTGGTGAATGTGAACCAGTGCTGAGGCAATAGCACCAAGACCTACACTCACATGGCTCACCAGGTCTCTGCCTGTCTGCTAAGGGCCCTGTCCCCATAGACGGGATCGTGACAGAGTTTGCTCTGTGTTACAACACTGACCTCTGGCACAGGTTTTATTTTGCAAGCGAAGAGTCAGGACATGGATTTCACATCATGGTGCAGTGATCACATGGCAGTACTGACCTGGCTGTGGGGCATTCAGCACAAGCTGGAAGCCTCCCCAGGCTATTGGCTATGCTGCAAGAGGCAGCCAAAGCACCAGTGTGTGGCTGCCTTTGGGTGTCTGAGACCTGCCATGTTAAATGTGCCCTGAGGAGAGGGCTCGTGCCTCCTGGCAACCTAGCAGGGAGGCATCCTGTCCAGAAGACCTGGGAAATGGGGCACATGAGCTCCCAGCTAAGCTCCTTCTTTCTGCACCTGATGTGCAACATCTCCATCCTGTCTCTCCCTCATGTGCCAAGAAAGTCCCTATTCCTTCAGTGTGAGGCTCTCTGTAGCAGGCAGGTCTCAGTCTCCCCCTGAAGCTGCTTCATTTTGTATAAAATCAGGTATTAATTTAAAAAAAGTGTGAGAACCAACAGCCAGGCTTTTATCTTGTAGGATCAACCATTTGCCTTCAGCCTTGTGTTAAGGCTGATGGTTCCTTCAGCAGCAAGGCTGGCAGAAGTTCCTGTGCCCATGTTACCTGTGCCCTGCTCCCCGTGCTGTGGGAGCAAGCACTGTGGATGTCATCACTGAAGTGAGCCACACTAAAAACTTCCTGCATTCCAGAGGGGTGTGCCTTCCCTGGCACCTGTGGGGAAAACAGTGCCATGAACTGCAGGACCACATAGCTGCCTGTTGGGAACCACTCAAGCCAGCTGTGCCCCTGAAGTAAAATCACATGCTCTGACTGCAGACTGCCACTAGTTACGGCCCTGGGGCACATTCCCAAATGGCTGCTGGATTCAGCCGAGCTGGCCGGGCAAACTCATGCTTTCAGGTTCCCATCAGAACTCGTGCATGAGAGCAGAATGCACTCACATCAGTAGTTTCAGGCCACAAATGCCTATTCCTCTCCAGAAAGAGAATATTTGAGGCTTTCCTTATGCAATCTTGGGCCCCAACTGCCTTAGGCATTCAGAGAAGAGATTCTGGGCCTTGCTTCCCACTCACCTCTGGTTTTGGCTGCCTGCGACCAAGGGACCCCCAGCACACACTGCAGCACGGTGGCCTCAGGTTTTGCACCGTGCCTGTGCAGAGCTGAGAGGCACCACTCTGCCTGCACGCTGCATTTAAGAAATGCCTGTGCTCCTTCCCTGACAGCCTTCCCAAATCCCTGTATAAACATTATTTATGAAGGCTGTCTTGGGCAGAATGGACCGTGCAATCGCATATTTGAGATGTTCTTTCAAGGTTCATAAAAACAAAGTTCCACACCCGCATCTGGTACAACATCTGCTTGCAAGAAAACATGTCAGGTGGCAGGAATGCTATTACATTGTTTTACAAACTGATTTAGTTGGCTAGCCTGGATCAAATAAAGCATGAAGAAAGACACTACAGGGGACGGCTTGCATATTTTGGGTGTTAACAGCTGTGCCCAAGGCTCAGGAAGATCAGAAGGTCATAATAATGCTCATACATGTTTGTGATGGCTTTCAAATATCTGATACTCAGATTGAGACCATTGTCCTTCCTCAAGGGTCTGGTTCACTAAAGCACTCTGCTCTGTATCACAGGTTATGTCACCTGCTTATATCAATACTTATTTTTGATGTGAAGTTCTTCATGCTTGTCAGGTGTAGTTTTATGACTTCACCTTCAGAAAGTAAATCCCTTTTGCTTCTGCAGCCACCATCCATTTGAAAATTAGAAGAAAAGTCTCAGTCCATGGGTATTCAGAGACCCTCCTACCCCAGACCCTCTGCTTAAATACTGCAAAAGCTTCAACTCTCCAGAGCTGTCTCATCCTTTTTTCTACATAGTGCACTCCTAAATGATGGTACAAGCTCTGGGAAAAAAAGAAGTAGCTGAAAGATAAAAGAAAGAGTGCTTTAAAAAACTAGGCTCCTAAGTTTCAACATGGCTTTGAGTAGGAGTTCTCAACTTACCAGAAACACATTCAAACTTCCACAAACAATTACGTCCCATGTTATTTCAGATTCAGCCCAGAATAAATAAAATCAGGTTTTTTCTGGAACGTCTGTATGCCACTGCATGTGATCTTCTCCCAGCAGAGCCAAGGGCCATCCCAAATGTGCATGCCTGAGCCCCTGGCCCTCTGTCACATATTACTTAACATCACGCTCCCCCGTAAATCTTACCTGGATCCAAACTTCGTTTACTCATTGCCAGTTTGTTTGGGTTATTTTCAAATACAATAATATTATAGATTACTTGTATAGGAAAACATTTTTGGAAACTGTCTTATTTAAGATGGATACAATTAGAAATTATTTTATTGTGCTGGAGAGAAGGACAACGGACATGGAGATGCACCAAATGGGTAAAGCTTGGTAAGGTTTATTTGAATAAGACTAAGGTGAGCAGGCAAGCAATTTACTGGTAAATACAAATCAGATTTGTCTGTTGCTTTGAAATACTCCATGCTAATTTGATTTTAGTAGCTTACTAAATTCCTGCCTTCTCTCAGTAACTGCTCATTGTCTCACATCTCTCATTTTCATAGACGACTTTTCCTTTAATTATAACGTAGTCGATCAATGCTTCATGTCCACCAAACTGGTAAATCAAGTGCTCCCACCTAAAAAGACAAGATGTTTAAGAATATATAAACTTGCATAAGAGCAGGTCACATGCCCAGCATACCTGGCAATTTTATAAGATTTGCTTGGAAATGGGAAAACACTATTCCATGTTTACGTGTTGTCTCTTGCTGCATGAATACAGTGAGTCTATCAGTAGAGAATTTATTCCGCAAAATAAACACATATTATCTTTAGATAATTTATAATTAGGCATGGATTATTTGTATTAACAGCCCCAAAAGTCTTAGGCTTTATTTTCCACTGGAGTGATAAAGGAAAATGAAAGTGGGTCTGAAATGCTACCAGCATTCAGTGAAGATAACTAATGTTAAAGCACATTTCAAATGCCAATGGAAGAACAAACCTTGATGAATTTATGATAAGAAGATCCCCCTGCTTGCCGACCTCCAAGGAGCCATGGGTGTCTGATTTGCCCAGAGCATAAGCTGCATTAATGGTGGCAGCTGCCAGTGCTTCATTCATTGACATCTTCATGTTTACACAGGCCAGATGCATCACCATAGGCTGTAGGCAAGGAAGGGGACAATGGGAGTTACCAGGAACACAAAGCTGCTTATGCTTCAAATCCCTAAGCACTCTCCTTCTTCCTTGCACAACAGAAGGAGTTGTTCTGCACAACGTACATCTTGTCAGCTCCAAAACGAGAACTCTAAAATCAGTAGTTTTGAGGGCATTTTGAATAGGCCTCTCAGTGCACAAGAAGGATGGAACCCATTCTGGTTTCAAGGATTTCTGGCGAAAACTACCAATACACACATACAAGCACAGGCAGCTGTCTGTGTGGGGCATACAGCTCTCCCTGTGCATATGAAACCAGTTTTAAGTGTACAAGACCTATACACAAGTTGTACTAGTAAGGAATTTCATAATTCTGTGGTTTCAGTATTAGGATTACCTTACCATTGAAAAACAGTATGCATTAGGATTGAAGTCACTGCCAAGAGCAACTATAACACCTTCTTCCAACATTTTTCTGGCTTGAGGTTGCTTCAGTCTAGTGGGAAAAAGAAACTTATCAGTACAATTTGCTCAGATACCGTACAACGATTTACAAGGGCAAAAGTAATCTCTCAGTTTGGCTGCATTCATGCATTCAGTTACACTGATCCTTTTGGAGATGAAAGCCCAAATTCTCCTCTTGCATCCCTACCTATCACCCTATGGACAACGTAAATGGGAAGCGTGAGCCACAGCTTTTGCAGTAACAGCATGTGGCAGCAGCCAGTATCAACCATCATGCTCCAGGCCACGGAAATTCTGGTATTTATCCAGACCTCAGACACTTCAGAATTTACAAGATGAAAATCTTCATTTCACAAAAACCCTAATTTTCTAGTTCTTACAGCTTCAAAGACAGGCTCCCAAACATGAGCAGTGGCACATGCAATGCAACAGTCCCTTCCCAATTATTGAGACTGTGAGTTTAATCTGCATACATTAGAGATCTTTTCATTTAGCAATTATAATGCAAAAGATGTTTTCAAGAACTTCAATATCTGGAATAGCCATTTCAAAATTGCTTAGCCCCTGGATTAATCTGTGTAGGCGTTTGCAGGGTGGGCACTAGGAAATACACTCTCTAGGACGTTTTAGCCATAGCTGCTCTAAAGCCATTCCAAATCTACTGTGAGACTTTTCAATAATCTCACAGATTTTTGAGGATTTCCAGCAGAAATAAGACATAAGCAGGCTCATTCAGTTCTCTGAACTCGTGATTGTCTTCACTGACTCAGACTATCCTAAAGGCATAGACAGATGCTTGTTTTTACATCAAAAGTCCCTAAAGCCATGCACATGGATCTGCAGTTACAAAAGTTTCCCTTCAGCCTAGTGGCCTTACCTTAGCATGTAGGCTGTTGTTGGTAAAAGGACAGCAGCACACTTCGCTCTTGCCATCGCCACGATACCTTCATCACTAACTTCTTCCAGGTGGCTGATGGCCCGGGCTCCTAGTTCAGCTCCAAGCTAAGTACATTTTTAAGCAAATTACTCACTATCCTCAATTAATTCAGTAAAAAAAGTTGTTTCCAAAAAACTGGAGAAGACAATTCACTGTTAATGCAAAATTTACTGGAAGAGAAATAGTAAAGAATGCTTGGAAGAACAATCAGAATACAGAGAAAAATATTTGTTAATTTACTGCAGGAAAAGTTGATCACTTTATCCACCCACGGAGCAGAAGTACGCCTTCAGTGGTGTTTTTAACAGCCTAACACACAAACTATGTGAGAGCCATGGATGAAAACACTACCAACTCCCGTTCATAAAGGATCTATCAGAAAATAGTTCACAAAACTGAATGATGCCTTCAATGGGGAAGACAAAGAGGCTTTTATAATCAACCAAGTTTTTGGTTTGGTATGGTCTGGTGGCATTTTTTTTAAATACAGCAGAGAATAACCATGGGCAGACCCCACAAGGAGGGAGCAATGTTTAAACAATGGTGAAACATGGTCTCAAAGTGACTTTCTTTCTCAAGATGTTTGGGACCCTCGTCTTGACTAAACCACCTCTCTGAGCATGCTCAGGTATACTGATATCTGAGTAATGGGACCGCTGAGTGTGCTCACTGCAATTTGACTTGTTGCTTCTAACCGGACATTTAACAAAAAAATATTTCTCAAGTTGCATAGAAACCATGTTTTCGTCATTCTTGGCTTCATGGATGTCCACCTTCCTGGTCTGTATCCCATGTGAAAGATAAGCAAAGTCTATGTTTGATTAGCCAGTGCATGTTAGTCCCAGAGGTCAAGGCTTCCTCCCATGTCCTTAACTCCAAAGCTGCACATGGACTGCTCTTCCTATCATCTGATGGAAACAGATGCCTATGAATGGTCTGTTTCATTAAGTCTTAGAAAAAAACAACCTCAGTTTTGAAAACTGCAATTCTTTCACAGACTGGGCTCTCACAGGAGCAAAAATGAATGTTAAGAAAGACGTACCTCAGCAGACTTCATCGGATGGAGTTCATCACCATGGAAGTTAATCTGTAACCCTATATCTTTTCCAGCTTGCAGTATTCTCCTTGTAGACTCCAGATCAAAGACTCCTTTCTCACAGAACACATCTATATTGTTAACATGTATTTCACCACTTAGTTTCAGTTCTTTCAGTTTAGGAAGGTGGTTATTGATAATGTCATCTGTGGCTTCAGTAGCAGTTTTCCCTCTAATGAAAAGAAAATGTTACAGAGCCATATGAGTAACATCCTTGAAGTCTGGCACACATTCAAGCCATACATGCAATTACTAGATTACTTAGGAAATGATGTAAATATGAATCCCTCAAAAAACCTTCAAATTAAAACATTAAACCCAATTGTAATTCATGTACTCTCCAACATGGGTCACTTTCCATTCAAAGAATATTAGATTATAAGAGTATTACTGAATATTTTCAATAAGGTTGGCATCTTGGATGCTAACAAAGATATGGGATACTTTAAAACAAATTCTTCTGCTTTCCTATCATATATTCTGACCTCCTTATACTGTATTCTAAAATATAACTATTTAAAATACGTAAATGAGTATTTAAGTATGTTAAATGGTATTCATGCAAAATTTTTATGCAAGTATCAAAGCTCAAAGGGGATATGCAGCATAAGTCATTATTTTTAATTTACCGCTCCTCCTTTTATATCATTCAGAGTGAGGGACAGATAACTGTTTCCAATCAGAGGGGCTTCCCAAGGTTTGGTTTGCCAAAGTCAGAATCATTTATGAATCCTCTATTATATAAAGATAACCCAGGAGAGATCACTAAATGCCTTAGAAAGAGCAAATAATCCCAAAACACGCAGTTGAGTTAGCATTTTCCAATTTTAATATCTAAAGACAGGGGATGTACAGCAGCTAAATGTCTGAGAGCCCCAAAGCTCATTTCAGGCACTGTAAGGCCTGCAGACACTGGCACTGTGGAGTGCCACACACGGCTGAGTTGGGAGTCACGCAATGGCAATAAATTCAAGAACTCAAATTCTGCCTGAATTTATAAACAAGGTTACAAAGCAGAGCCCTTCTTCCATTCACTTCTCACTGAAACAGTCATTGGGGTTGCTCAGCCTCTGACCAAAAGGCTTCTCCCTTTTCTCTTTCTACTCAGCAGCCTTTGGAGGAATTTGGGGTGAAAGAATTAGCGCCAGAGCCAAGACAAAACAGAGGGAAACACTAAGTATTGGTTTAACTTTTTGAGGGATATAGTGCCCCAAAATGCAAAACAAAACTGCTGTTGTTTTAATGCAGAAGACTTCTGCTCATGAAACCACTTTGAAAATTTCCTGCTGAAGTTTAAAAGGGCCCAATAAACACTTGCCAGTAAAAAATAATAGTATTTTTTAAAAATCAGACATTCCCCAAATCATGAGTTTGATTCAAAATGATGACTGGAGGGACCAATGAAGAACTGCAGATTTCCTCCTGGTCAAAATGAAAACCCAAGCCAGAGTCTAAGTTTGAGGGGTAGCATAAAATTCAAGCAAAATATTCTAGACACAAACATTTGACTGAAAAGAGAAGAGAAGATTTTAAAAGACCCAAACTGGAAAATACAGACAAGTCAGATAATTTCCTTCAGGAAATTTCCTCAAATCCCCAACTACCTTTCCTCCTTACTTAAAATACAGTATCCTTACTACTACTACATTTTGTTATGCTTGATGTGCATCAGTGGGGACAGAAGTGTGCAGAGAATGAGAAGGCACACCTGTCTTTCTAACACATGAGAGTTGTTTGTAAAAACACTGGAATTTATTTAATTGGTTTATAGAAATGCTCAAAGCATTTTGGTGGGAAAGACTATTAATCAGGATTTTGACTGAGATCCTGCCAAGGCTTTTTAGGGGAGGGAAAAAGGAAGGACTAAGAAATATATATATCGTTTGAGGTGAAAGGTCAATTTTATTTTACCATTAAGTCCTCTCAATTTTAGTAGAACTTCTCTAAAGAAGTAGTTGGCGCTTTCAGCGGATTTTAGTTACTTTATTCTTAACCATCTTCCAGTTACTGAAGATGATACAGGATTCATTTTCCATAGTTAAATTGTCAAAAGATAATTTACCATCCTGCTCCAAATGCACAAGAATTAGATTGCAAAAAATATTTTCTGGGTCATATTTTCTTGAATGTCAGGAGAGGTTGGGGGTTTTTTTTGGAGTATACTTTTTTCTTTTAATGAACAGCTCTTGAATATTGCCACATAATAAGCCTGCCTCTGTCTCACATGCCTTGTCTTGCAACAGCCTACCACTTAGTATGTCAAAGTATCTAGCTAAAACTCCTCATTAATTCCTTCATACACTGAAATCTGGTAACATGAAGATGTTATTTTCATCATAGCAAAATCAAAATCAAAAGTGAGAAAGGATTTTTTATATGTCTACTTGAGCCATCAGAATAATTGTGATTAAACACATTTAGTTTAATCTTCTACTAATCTCATAGCTGTAAGATGTATGCAAGTCTTCATTGAATGGAAGCATAATTAAACCTTGTTTATGGAGGTATATAAGGATTAATTATGGTATTTTTTGTTGTTAGCTGGCCAAAATAAAATCTCATGGCAGAGACTAATCTTGAAGGATAGCAGCAAATGCAAGCAGAACTTTCTGTACAGGAAACCCTCTAATCTGTGTTAAGTTCAGCGTGAGCAGTGGCTGGAGGCAGGGGTTCTTTGCTAAGCCTATGTTGGCATTTAGGAGTCATTAAATAATGTTCTCCTGCCTTCCTTCAAATTAAAATTTAGGAGAGCGTCCTATAAATACTGGCCGTTGTTTCTCAAGTAGGTTGTATTTTAGGAGTGAGGCAGAAGAAAGCTTTCTGAACGTAACAGCCAATTTTCAATGCCAAGCAGCAGTACTTAACAAGAGAAAGACAAGTCAAGTCTTGTTACTTGGGCACGGCGTGAGCTCCGCAGTACGTTGAGGAAATGCCGATATCCATGGATTTCTTAGCACGTTCAATCACCCGGAGCATTTTGAGCTCGGTTTCTAAGTTTAAGCCATATCCACTCTTGCACTCCACCAGCGTGGATCCTGCTCTGAGCATGCGCTCAAGGCGGTGCTGGAAAGCGGTGAGCAGCTCGTCCTCCGTGGCCTTCCGAGTGTGCTCCACAGTAAAATGTATTCCTCCCCCAGCCTGGTGGATCTCCATATAGGATGCACCTGCCAGCTTGGGTTAAAGAACAGAAAACAAAAATCACCCCCCATACAATTAGCTACGAACTGTGCATTTTCCATCCAAGAGATACTGGAAAGTGCCTTGAGGTCTCTTTGCAGTGAGAGAGACAAAGAGAGGAGAAAAAAAATCCCCATTAATTTTCCCTCCCTCCTCATTTTCTTCTCTCTCCCTTCCACTTAAGTGAAAAAATGATGTAAGAAGTGGCACAAAGAGAATTACTCTGAAGATCTGCTTTCCCCTGAGTCCAAGGGGAAAACCAATCTCTAGCTCAAAATTCATCTATGTGGAAAAGAAAAAGGGAGAAAAAAATCAAGATTTAGATCGTAATAGAAGGCAGCACTCCTTTATTGCTTCAATTAAAGCAAAAATATATCAAGGCTGGCTGCAAAGGATGCAGGTACACTCCTCTCTCAGTCTACCAGTATTCAAAAATCATCCCTCCTCCCTCAGGTAGATTTTCTAACAGAAATTATATATTTTTCTATAAAGAAAGATGAGAGTCACTAGGAAGTAGAAATAGGTATACATTAAAAAAAAAAATGGGAAGAAAAATCCATCAGTGTAATTTTATGCTGTTACCTTCATTGCAAACTCATGAACCCTATCACCAGCCCACACTGGATGTGTATGTGCATCTACCAGGCCTAAAGAAAACAAAGTAAATGTACACTTGAGTTACTTCACTGTGTAAGAGAAAAGATTATCAACATGCAAGCAAATTAGACAACAGAAGTCCTCCTAAAAAGTCACTATTGGTTAGAGAAAAATAAAAATCCAACCCGCCAAATACTAGGATTTTCTTCAGAGGCTATTAATTTTCTTTCCTTTTTTTTTTTTAGGTCTGGCACCTTATGCAAAATGTCTTCAGGTAAATGCATCAGTTGCTGAGTTTTTCATTTTATTTTGATGATGTTTGCAAACTGTGGAAGATAGGACAAATAAACTCTGAAAGAGTTCATTAGACTTTAAGCCTGTACTCTTTTAAAAAAGGCAAACTGCTTAGGCTGGGCTTAGCACACCAGACTTCCTCTAGCAACACTTACTACAGTGTGAGCCTTTCTACAGGCTCTGAAACTGACACTGCTGAATGGCAAGGCCACTGTAAGAGAAACAGAGGTCTGACAGCTCATGTGCTAACACCATTTGGATAGTTTAACATGCAATAGACTTGCCCATTTTTGGGGGTTTTTTATCAGGCAAAGTTGCAGAATATGTGATTTCAAATCCCTTTTGCCTACAGACATCTACGGGCAGGATGGACAGACTGAGCTCCGTGGCTGAATGGCTGATGGGCTGAGAGAGTACAGAAAAGAGCAATGAATCTGAGGAGTCACTCTGTGGGCCAGCTACATTCCTGTTGTGATCTATGACACAGAGGAACAGATCTAAATACAAAACTGGAGAAGACAGAGCTCCACCACGAAGCCCAAAAGAACCCTTGAGTATCTCCAGTGAGGGAGACTCTACCACCTCTCTGGGCAGCCTGTTCCAGTGTTCAGTCACCTCCACAGTAAAGAAGTTCTTTCACATGTTCAGGTGGAACTTCCTGTGCATCAGTTCCTGCCCGTTGCCTCATGTCCTGTTGCTGGGCAGCACCGAGCAGAGCCTGGCTCCGTCCTCTTGGCACCCTCCCTTCAGACACGCATAGACATTGATGAGGTCCCATCTCAGCTGTCTCTTCTCAAGGCTGAACAGACCAAACGCTCTCAGTCTCTCCTCATAAGAGAGATGCTCCAAACCCTTCATCATCTTTGTAGCCCTCCACTGGACCCACTCCAGGAGCTCCACATCTCCCTTGTACTGTGGAGCCCAGAACTGGACACAGCACTCCAGGTGTGCCTCACCAGGGCTGAGCAGAGGGACAGGATCACCTCCCTCTACCTGCTGGCAGTGCTCTTTCTTTGTATCATTGTGAAAAATACACCTACCTGGTAACACGCACTTCCCAGAGCAGTCAATTATCCTTTCAAATGTTGCTTCTGAAAACTGATTGCGAATAACATCTGCCTGGCCCACAGCTTTGATACAACCATCCCTACAAAACACAGACAATGAACAAAGAACGTGTGAGCCTGTTTAAAAGTCAAGTGCTCAACGACAGAGTTCCTGGAACACTAGGGGCAGGATCTTCAGCAGGACTGAAGATGCACATGTGGAGGTGGTTTGCTCATTTTTCAGTTGCACAGCAAACACTGGGGTGATGCCATGCATTTCAAGCTGTTTGCCACACCGCTTGTCTTCTGCTTGGATCCCTCTGGACAACACCTTGGTACTCTTCTGTTCTAATTCCCGCTAGGTAACATTGTTTTCCTCCTGTGGATCAGTGAGCATACAGCATTGCAGGGCACTCTTCCCCTCACAGAAACCAAACTGCCACTGATCGCCTGGACCTGGATCATGCCCCGTGCCCTGGGAAGCCACAGCCTCTTCGGGGCTGTTCTCCCAGTGGAGTTTGAGGATGGCACCGGGAACCCTGGACTGCGCTTGGGGGATGCCTTCCACCGTGGCACGGAGCTCCCCACTCTCCCCCCGCCCCGCCCCGCCTCGCCCGGCACCAGCCCCAGCCCGACCCCGGCTCCGGACCCGGCCTTGGCCCTGCCCGGCTTGGCCGGCCCTAACTTTGCCGCAGCCCGCTCCAGGCGCGGGATGCTGCGCTTGACTCGGTCCAGGATGACGTGACGACATCCGTGCACCGCGCTGGTTCGTGATCAGCTCCGAAGCACCGGGTTTTCCGGCTGGGGCTTCCCGGAGCTCTCAGTCCTCACAGCACCACCTGGAGATTTCCCTCTGCCAGGAAAATAGGAGCCTGTGATGTGGGAGCGTTTGTTTGCCCACGTGCCCCATTCCCGGCGTCCATCACCTCTCCAGCATCCATCAGTTTGCCAGCGCCCACCACCTTGCCCGCATCTCCCAGCAACAACCCCCGAGGTACCGTAACATCTCCCACCCACGGCGACAGATGTTAAGGCAGACATTCCTTTATCCAGGCAGATAATAATTTATCCGATTCCAATAACGAAAGATTTGTGCGATTCTGCTGCCCCCTACAGAACGAGGGGTGGGAGAATCAGGGAGCAAATACTTAACTCCCGACACGGATTTTTTGGTTTTCTTCTCTCTTCACATATTCATAGCGCCTATAGGACTCCAGTACTTCCCAGGTGGAAAATGGAGTGTCTTTCTGAACAAGTGGTCCTTCAAACACTTTTCCCGGGGTGGCAATCTTCTTTAGACACCTTCTTTTCTTTTAAAAAGATAATCGATTTAAAATGCTGGTAACACATCTATGTGCATATACATACTATCGGCCAGCAGAAACAGTTGGCTCTTCGAACGAGCCTTTCTGGTGAAGCCTTGTTTGCAAATGAGACAAGATTTGCACCTACAGCCCAGTGATTTATATTTAATATCAAACCTGAAAAGTGAGTAAAACTACAGTAGTGTTGGGTATTATCTTTTGATGCTGCTCCACTGGCTTAATGCTGCACCATCACATAACCTTTCTCTTCCTCCTAAACTCTCACTAGGCATGCAGAAGACTGACAGGAGAGCTGGTAGAGGGTGCTTTACTGCCTCCAGGAGTTCCTGCTGCTGACTTCGGCATTCCCCAGTGGTATCACAGTAAGTTTGAAAGCAGAAATCAAAGAGTAACCTTGCAACAGCATCATAACAAGGGCAGAAGGACACCCCATTGTGGGGGATGCTTAAGCAGTGGTGGTGGGCTGAGAGCTGTTGCATCAGGAATGAAACACAGCATGCTGCAGTGGAGGGGGAAAAAAGGAAAGATCAACACACCTGTGAGCTGTATTGTTACACTTCTAAAGAAAAGAATCAGTTTTGTGCTCTAGGCTTCTCCAAGAATCAAGGTCAGATCCTGATTTAAATCCTGAGAATCAGTGAAGATTTTATGCTTAGTAAGATAGCAGTGTATTTCATTCTAAGACGTATATTCTGTTTGCAGAAAATTTACAGATGTGCTTGTGTATTTCTATATGTCCTGGTTCTTTTCTGGTGAAGAATTTTCTCTGTAATAGATCAGCATATGAAAAAAAAGGTCAATCCACTGCAGTTGGGTTTCTGACATGCCGTGCCTGATCTATTTTTAAGAATGCTGCCCAGAAAGGTAAATGCAGGAATGGTTTCTAGGTTGCATCCTCAGGAAATTCTAGAGTTTGGTTCAAAAAGTAGAGATTCCGAATGCTCTGCTGTATTTTTGAAATGTTGGCAGAATTCACTGGATGTAGACAGAGGACTGTAGGGTGCTAGAGAAACCCTGCCTAAGTTAGAGATTTTAAATCACCTTAATGTTCCAGTGAAAGTTCTTTTTGAAAATAATTTTTAAATGTGGCATTTTCAACCATAGTGAGAGAAAAAATCCCAGGAAAAGTAGAGATAAAAAAGTTGAGTATCAGGTTACTGATTTAAGGGATTTCATCTCTGCTTGCTGGTGCTTCACATGAGAATATGATACACTTACGCCTCAAGGACCCCTTTCAAAACCACTGTCAGAGCTACATTAATATGTCTGTTCTTGTAAACAACTTGTAATTAAATACAAAAGGCTCAAAGTTAGAGATGAGTCTCAGATCAAATATTGGCTAAATTTTTCTTAAATTTATATGTTAGGTTTTTTCATCCTCTAAATAGACCTTTCCAATAATACACATAGCATGATGAAGTGTCCTGAAAGGGGACACTGTGCATGCCTTAACACAAGTTAATTACTAGTGAACTTTGCTGAATGCAATTTCCCTGTTTACAAAAGCAGCAGCGGTCACTAGACCCTCAGGATCAAACATAGAAATTGCATCACATGGATGAAAGTGACTTCCAAATGTGGAATAGATCCAAACTAAATTGCAAATCTGTTATGCACCTTTGGCTTCCCTCATGTCGGATGGAGCGTAACACCACATTTACAAATACTTTTTGCATAGTTTTGCAAAAGTGAAAGTGAATTCCCCAATTTTTTTTCTGTGTAGAAGAACTTGGCACCTCTCAAACCATGGAAACATTGCATTTGCTCAGATGAGCTCTCTGAATCCTCTGTTCCCAGATCCGTCTTTGGCAAATTCCATAATGGCCCAGGGAGGCGGAGACCTTTTGGGGAAACACCACAATTTGCCCCAGGGGACACAATGTGGTTGTCCCTGAGCACAGTGCAACCTTGCCAACCTACGTGCCTTGGTTTCCTTTCCAAAGAAACTGCAGCTGAGGAAAAGAAGAGCTTGTGTGCACCTGTGTCCTGTCAGGAGTGGGATGTGAGCACCTCCAGACCAGAAACTGGTACAATTCCGGCATCTGGGCTTATGGCCAAAGCTTGTCATTCGTTGCAGTCCATGAGCTGCACAACACAGGACTGCAGCGTTTTGTCTCTTAGCAATGATAAGGATTTAGGGTCTTCTCAGGTATGTTGTGTACATTTATTTTTTTGCATACTCCTAGGAACGGGAAGGTTTCCAAGTAAAAAATAAACAGCAAGCAACCTCTACTCAGAAGCTCAGAACTACATGTGGTATGTGTCATTCCTTACTATTTCTAGGCTCTTTTTGACCACCTAACTTTTTACCATATATAATACATGGTTTTCCAGGGCATAATCTTCCTGATGGAGTGTCCCACTACATTGTCTCCGAATTCTTTTATCCTATAAACAATTTGAACACCTTAATCACATGAAAGCACTTTTATGTACCTTATATTTAACATGTAAAATCACAAGCCCTTTTATCTGTGTCTTTAATACTCATGTAAGTGAATGTTTGCAGTTCTTTTGCCTTTTGGACTTGCTCCAAAGAGATGAAAAAATCTGTATTCATGGGGCTTACTCCATACCAGCTATGGACCAGCTCCAACTATTTTGATATATTCAGAGTACCTTATCTTCACCTGCACTGTAATTCTTTCCGCACCATTCAGGACCAAGATCTGAGTTAAGCACATGTTTAAGTTGTTGTCTAACTTTATCTGCATGGGCTCTTCCATTGAAATGAATGGAACACTTGATGGTAGCAAAGAGAAACACATGCCTTCATTTTTGCATATCTAAACTAAGATTAGTTCCCAAGTTATGCACTAACCATTAGTTAGTTAAAGTGTTTGATGCCTGGTGCTATGCAAAAGTAAAATGGTCTGAGTTTGAAGTCTAAGGAGTGTACCTTTCAAAAAAACATGCCTAACAAAAAATCTCAAAAGAATGTAAACCTATGTTCACACTTTTGTTGAGGATGAAAACTCAAGACTCTATAAAGCAGCTTATCTGTCTGAAAGAGGGAGATAGATTGCATGAGAAAAATATCTTTGTTTTCCTAGTTCTGAGTTCTTGCTTTTCCAAAATGTAAGTCCACTTGTCTTTCTTCTTATTCATCTTACTGTAGATTTTTAGGGTTTTTTTTGTTTTTATTATTTTTTCTAGTGGTTTCATCTAGATAAGAGTATTCATGAGCTGTGTCTTTTGAAAGGTCATAATAAATGTCTCAGTAGTTTGATTCATTTCTCAACAGCCCCCTGAAAAACCAGATGCAGCATCATGAAGTCGTTAACAGGATGTGCTGCATCACAAACCAGATGAGATGCTTTTTTTGGTCTCTCATTCCTGCCACCAAAAGTGTTCTAAGAACACATTTAGTTGTTCTGAGGTTTCTTAAGCTCATTGCCAATTTTAAAGTACTCATTTATCCTTGTGATAGTACTGATTTTAGTTTAAATAGCTCTTTTCCCTTTCCCAATGGGACTGTAGAGTACTTCAGCAGAGCTGCGAAGCCTCCACGCTGCCAAAAACGATCTGGTTTAAGGAATGAAAGACCTTTGCGAGTACATCCAAAATGATATTTCACTCTTTATGGAAACTCACTTATGCAAATATTAAAGGAACACATGGATAGCTACAGGGATGACATCCAACATGAGAAAGAAACAGGGAGGTATTTCTCATCTATCCTGACAGGATGGTGTCCTGCCCCCAGTTCACATAACCAGTGCTCTATCCTAAAGCAGCCCCAAGCAACCACCACTCCAGCTGTGTCTGAAAGGATGTGTGATCCCAGCCAACAGGCCTGGAGACCTGCACTCCACACACACATACTGCAGCCACAGCCTGTGCAGCTTTTATGCAGAACATCTTCTCTTACTTTACAACATGCCAAGGAGGACCAAAGGATCCTTTCCATTCTTCAGCAGAGACTCACAAAGCACACTCCCATTCTGCAGTCTCCTCTCAATTCCATTAACGCCACTGAAGTCTGTGGCTCTCTACAGCTGCCAGGAGGCTTTTGTCTGTGTGGCTACTAAGTGGATACAAATCTGTCCTTCCTTAATGATCGTACTGCCACACCTAAAGCTTCATGCCTCAAAGCAGCAGAACATTTCTGAGAGACACTGGGGTGCAACAGATCTCCACACCTCACCTGCAGTGAAGCCTTCCCAGCTAATTCCATACAGTTTATGAACAGCTTTAAAGAGGAAATGTATTTATATAGTCGCTTTTCATTTTAATATTTTCAGCTTTAAATTGAAACAATTACCTGTTGTTCCTCCAGCATTAGTTTTTTGGACACCAATAAAAGATTAAAGACCTTTTAAAGGGTTAACTTCCCCGTACTAAAACACAATGGGAAAGAAGTAAACACCTTACTACAAAAGTATGAAAAACAAAAAAAAGAAAAAAAAAGTTTATTTCCAGAAATACAAAACACCTATTCTCTCATTTCTCCATCTTCTTCCTCTTCTTCCACACCTCTGATGTACAAAACATTATTGCACCTGTAAATAGAACCAAGAGCTCCCTTAGCTATAAATGTTATCATTTCCCCCACACAAAACATGCTTTAAACATTTTTCTTGAATGTAGCCTGGCAACAGCCAAATTGTACAAAATGAAATGCTGCTGTTGACCTTGTACACCTCTTCCAAACAGTACATTTAGTTGTGCAACTTTATAAATGTAATAACTGGTTGACAATGCCGTACAAAAAAATTTTTACTTTTGGGTGAACAGTTACAGCCAAGTTTAACTTCCAAGCACATGAAATGTTTTCAGTTGCAATGCACTAGTATACACTGCCAAAGGATTCACAGATGTACAATAATGTGGAAAACAAAAGTATTTAGACACCACAAAAGGGATAGTAAATACTTCTTTAAATATATTCAAAAATTCATTTTTCCTTCTCTCAGAAGGGACTTCAATATTAAAGAAGCCTTTTCATTCATAGCCTTCCTGTAAGAGCTACAGTTGGCATCCTAATTAGATAAAAAACACAACACCCACCCGTATGAGCTTTAATGCAAGTGGTGAGACAATTTAGAAAGAGCCTTCCTCCACCATAAATAAATCCCCTAATTACCTTATCAAAACTTCACCCAGGTGTCCAGACAACGCACCGTCTATATACTCTTCTGTGTTTGCAAGCTTGAAAGGAAAGTGAGGAAAAAAATCAGAACCACAGCACCAAAAGCAGCTTCACAAAGCACATACGGTTCTGCCCCCAGCGCAGGGCTCGGCTGCAGCGGCCGGGCACGGCCGAGCGGCCCCGCTCCCAGCCGGTACCGCACCCCCACCGCGGCACCGCCCGCCACCCCCGCTCCCAGCGCTTACGGCGGGAAAGGTCCTTAAGCATCATCTCCTTCCATGTCATGGGCAGGGACGCCTTCCACCAGACCAGGTTGCTCAGAGCCCCATCAAACCTGGCCTCGGACACTTCCAGGGATGAGGCATCCATAACTTCTCCGTCCGCAACGCCGGGGGCCGGCACCGCCCCCGCCCCAGGCCCCTCACCTGCATGTTCATGTAGCCGTCCACGGAGACGAGGTAGCCCTTGTACTCCATTCCCCACTTCAGCTTCACCATCACCGGCTTCCCCGTCAGCCCGTTCAGGAACGGCTTGGGGTTGAGGGGCAGGCTCTGGCGGGGGAAGCACAGGGTCAGCGCCGCCCGCCTCCCGCTCCGCCTCGCCCGGCCGCCTGGGGCCGGGAACAGCGCGGCTCTCGCCCCTCCCGGCTCTCGCCCCTCCCGCTCCCGCCGCCCTCCCGCCTCCGCTCACCATGGCGGGAGAAGCGCAGGCCCACGCGGGAACCCCTCGTGCGCGCCGCGGGACAACGGGAGGCAATGGGAAGCGGCTCCGCTCCGGCTTCCAGTTCCGGGGGCGCCGCCCCCCCACCTCCGACCTCTCACCCGCGCCGCGCTCCCCATAGGCTGGCGCGCCCCGACGCGCCAAGCGACACGCGCGGCGCCCATTGNGCTGTGCCCCGCGCGCTGGCCGCGTGCCGCTCCCTGCTGCGCCGCCCGGGCGCGTCCCCGCCAGGTGGCAGCGCCCGGCCGGTGCGGTGGCAGCGCCGCCGGGCTGCAGGGCTCTGACAGCCTCCCCTGCTGGTGCCTGCCAGCCCCGCGGGCGGTGAAAGCCTGGCGGCGTCCATCCGTCTGTGGAAACAAATCCGCGGGCCAACACCTTTTCGTGACTCCGCACGCAAGGACAGAAAATCTCAGAGTTTGTATGACACATAAGTGCGAATTTCCTGTCCGTGTCATTTGACTCCCAGGCAAAGATGTTCCGGAGCTTTTCTTGGGTGTAGCGAGAGTCGTGAAACGCCAGTCCTGCACTAACTCTAATTTGTGACTCTTAACCTTTGACAGGCAAATATGTTGAACCAATGTCTGTACTGTTTACCAATTTGTCGCATCCTCGCTAATGTCTTCTACTGCTGTGTGTATAAACCCATCAAATGCCACAATGTGTGTTTCTGTTCCTGCATCCAGTGTATCCCCTTAATCTTCAGTGTATTGGGTGCTGAATGTGGAAAACACACATTCAGGAAACTTAACCTGTCCAGTAACAGAACTATCATGGAGTTTGTGCATTTCACCTTCCAAAGGTGAGTCTAGTGCCCTGCTGTTGAAAGCAAAACCATTATCACCTCCTCAAATCGGCATGTTTAAAGCTGTTGACGCAACAAGCCATCTTCTCCAGATCCTTACACACAGTGGCACCGTGAATGTGTAGGAGTGAAGAAGATGAATTGTAATTCCTGTTAACTAGCATATATCAAAAGTGCAGTTACAGAGTCACAGAATTGTTAGGGTTGGAAGGGACCTCTGAAGATCATCCAGTCAAGCCTCCTGCCAAGGCAGGGTCACCTGGAGCAGGTGACACAAGAACGTGTCCAGGTGGGTTTGGAATGTCTCCAGAGAGGGAGACGCCACGACCTCCCTGGACAGCCTGTTCCAGTGCTCTGCCACCTTCAACATGAAGTTCTTCCTCATGTTGAGATGAAACTTCTTGTGAAGATATTTAGATGCTCATTTCCATGACCATTAGAAATAAGTGTGATTTTCTTTTAGGGTGGGCAACAGAAACAACATCAAAATCATGCTAATTATCTTTCTGGTAGGAGGACTCACGACAGGCCAGCTGAAAGAGTAACTAAGTTATAAGATTTTTTTGTAAGGAAGTCTGTGTTTAGACTATGAAGGTAAAATATGAACACAATGGGAAATGGTATATATAGAAAAACTTTTCATGCCATTTGCAGTATAGAATAGCTGATTTCACATGATAACATATATAATGTGGAAGAATGCAATGAGCTTAGAGCAAGTGTCTTGAATAAAATCATACTGTGAGAGAAATTTTTGCGTAGTTCTGACAAGGATAAAGATGTATGTCTGTGAATGGCAGTATAACAGGCTTGGTATGTTATCTGTAAATAGCACTACTTATTTTTACATATGGAAAAAATTTTTGACCACAGTGTTTCCTACTCATGTTGGGAAAACTTTTTGTGTACCATGAAATAGGAGCATTTATATTCATCTTTTAATACACTCTGTTCCTCAGGTGAGTAAATATTCCAGCCCTGTTGTTATAAAAAACAAGCATTTCCCGGGGTCATGGATCTCACTGTAGAAGTCAGAGAGTGAGAGTGCTTGACTTGTAGTTTCATAATTGGTCTACGAATTCACACGTCAGTGATCTCATCAGCTGCAGGCTGGGTCTGCAGCAATTTTGTGTGGTGGTAGGGTAGGAAGGAGTACTGAAAGCACAGAATGCGTGACTACATCTGATGTAGTTAACTGAATAACTCAGTTAATCAGGAAATGAAGTAGCTGCTGTTTTTCTTTCCCCCTTATGAGGAATTTGCTGTTTACCTTGTTGACTGAATCATTCTGACTCAGAGACTGTCTTCTTACACTGATCTTCGGACCTTCAGCACAGGGATGAAGTTTACCTTTTGTCCTCTTTGTATTTCCCATGTAATAGGGGAAGTAATAATTTTCATTCTTTTCTGCTTTTGCGTCAGGGTATTTAGGCTGTTGCTCAACAGGAAGTGAACAGGAAAGAGTTGTTGTAATAGATTAATCCAAACCTTAGCTCCTGGGTGGATGGATAGGATTTTCTCTTACAGTTCAGGGGTGGGAATTTAACACAAATGCCTGCACTCTGTTCCTAAGGAAATACATTAAGCAGCTGGACATTCAAAGGCAGCAGCATTTCTGGTGGAGGGACAGGTTAGATCGTGTTGTCTGTGTAAGTGCAAATGCTCACTGACATCTCTAACACACTGTGTTGCCATAAAACCAGGCTGAGAGAGCCCCTGAACCATCGCATTGCTGAGAGAAACCTTGGTGGCCCAGAATGCCTTCCTGATTCAGCTGAGTTTGCTGAGACAGGAACTCCCTGCAATAACCTGTTTCTGCCTGCCATAAACACATTATTAAGGAAACTTTCAGAGCTGCCCCATGTTCCAGCTTCTGGGCTGTGTATTTAGTGACCATCCCGTGCCTTTTCCTAGTGATATGCCAGTGTCAGTTGGGATTTCCTCCACTGCACTCTTATTCCACATCAGGCGAGCTACTTCTGATACCACACAGTCATGTCCACCAGAGCAGTAAGAGCATCAGCTTTGCCATCACACCGGAGACACCATGTCACGGGCACCAGTTGCAGTCAGAGAACTTAAAGCAGCCATGAGAGCACAGCCCTGAATTACAAGGGGGCAGAGCTGAGTTAACAAAAAGGAAGCTCCATCAGGAGACAGCGGCTTCCAAGGATAGGTTTGCATCAAAAAGGATCCAGTGTAGCAGCACGGAGTTAGCCCTGCTGTGCAGCAGATGAACCGTGCTTCTCTTGGGTTCTTAATTGACAAAGGCAGGTGAGAACCTGTTGCTCTCCCCATACAAACCTGCCACAGGTGAAGATGTGCCACCCTCCTTCCTCCCCCTTGCCAGACTCCCAGACCAAGTCTGGTCCTTGAAAATATTAGCTGATACAATACCTCAGTCTAAAGTTGACAGTTGTTAAGTTCCTTGTGCAGAGCAGTAGCTGATTCCTGACAAGCTCTCTGTTCTAAGTTCTTGGGGATGCGGTGGTTATGATTCTTGTGGACCTAGGAGGATTTTGAAGCTCTGTGCACCCCTGGGGAGTTTTGCTGCAATAGCAATACTGTTAAAACGTGAACAGGACCTAGGACTCAGGCCAAGTATTGACATGAAGTAAATCTATTTTGCCTTCAGGAACAGGCGTAATAGAAGATTTGCCATTAGATATCATACTGGAATGGAAAATTTGACCTTGCCCATAATCTGTCTGTAGAAAGTATCTTGTCTAAAAATCTTTTTCAACAAGTAACACAAAATTTTTTGTACGTGCAGAAAATCTGTGTCATTTATCAGCTCTTGGTGCCTTGGGAACTGCTGTAGCAGTACTGTGTGGACTGTCAACAGCCCTCACATGGGGTATAGTCCTGACTTTATGGGGCTTTGCCAGAGTAAAACAGTTTTGCTTCAAGCAGTATTTTTTCAGAAATCTCTACCAGTGAAACACCTTTCCTCTCTGCTGATTGTCCTTTTAATAACACCATCTTTGATCAAATCTCCATGTGAGACAATAACCATCCACCACAGACCTTCACTGTGGATTGTGACTGGGAATCAGGAGGTAGTGACATCAGACTTCGGAAGAACAGGGGGCTGTAATTTCTCTCTGAGATCCTCATACACCTAAGCAAAGTCATGCTGTGCTACAGGGGTGGAGATACAGGATCCAAATACTAGGAAGCACAAAACTGGTTAGCCTGTTTCAGGCTCGATCCAAGTAACATGCCTTTTCCCACGTGCTGACAGACTTTCATCTCAGCGTAAGACTGTAGCCCAGAATAGATGCTCGGTCTTGCTGAACACCACTTGGAAACAGCCAAAGGGAAGGACACGGGGGAACCACAGAAACCAGGAGACTTGCCATTGGTCCTGCATGCCTGGCAGTGGCTAGCAACAGTAATGTGAGGGAACATAAACAAAATGCAAAAGTCTGTCTGGGATGGACTTGCCCAGTAAGCAGGAGACCATGCTGTGAGCAATTCCCAGGGCAGGAGGCAGAAGTGAGCCTGGGAAGATAGAAATGAAGGGTTTCTTCTTGTGTAGAGGATTTACGTGCAGTTTAAGATCAGTACAATGTCTTTTTTCTGCAGTCATATCAGTATAAAATGAGACTGAGGGTGGAGGTGGGGGGCAGGTATGTGCTAACAAAGGGCCAGATCTTTTGTCCACACCATCAAAGATCTGCCAGAGTGGCTCTTCTGTGAACCTGTCACAAGGCTGGGCTGTGCCAGCAAGAAGGGGAATGGGATGGATATTGTACAGAAATTATGGGAACATTAAAGCCTCCTTTTATCCATATTGAAAACCTTTATTTTTCTGTGCAAATAGTGTTCATGCAAATTATGCAGCTACACTAAAGAGAGGCCCTTTAAGAATGTGTCTCTGAAAGCACAGGCTCCTTTGCCAAGAAATAATGGGACTTCCTTAATTATCAGCTGTTATCTTCTGGGTTTGGCAAACTTTTGTTGCTTTATGTGCGGTTGCTTCTTTTATGCTTTGACATTAATGAATTGGAATTGAAATTATGTACTGAGGAAAACAAAGTGATCTGTAAAAATAATAAAATGGTGTACTTGTGTGCATCAAAAGGAAGGAGATCAAGTATTGTGCGGAAGGAATTTGGAGACTGTGCTTTCACGCAAACATCTTAATAGGTACTAATAACTGGCTCCAAATCACAGAAGTGGTTTAAGGGTTGGTGTTTTGAGAAATCTTTCTGATCAGAGCTCAGAAAGTCTGGGTGGTGTTGGAGGCTCTCTGTGTCAGGTGGTCTGCTGTAACAGAGGAGCTCATCTGCTGCCATTTTTAACAGTGAATCTTGTGAGGGGAGAGGAGAGAAAACGAAGAAGGAAGCTACCTGGATAGGAGAAAGTCAGGGAGATAAATGATGCTGGGTTAAAAGAAGGAACTAAGTCTAGGATTCCTGAATTTTTTAGAAAACTCTGTCTGATCCCAAGCAATATTCTGGAGAGATGAGGCAGAGAAATAGGAGCCCAAGTCCCAAAGAAACCTGAGTCATCAAGGTTGACTGGCAGCTGCAGGGACAAATATGTCCTGATCTCCCTCCATTACACAGTGAGGCTTTAATGTGCTGTGGTTCTGTTAATTTGGCCAGATACATCTACTCTTCTGATAGCCAAAGGGAAGAGTGATTTGAGGTTGGAGCCTCTGCAAAGTCTACTAGGTTATTTGCAGCCCTCCCAGGAAAGCCAGTGCTGGTCATCAGGCAGCTGAGCCAGAGAGTATCATTTCCAGAAAGGATCTGCAGACAGAAAAAATCCCCAGGCTCCTGTGCTCTGAAAATGTGCTAGAGGTGATGTCTGCAATTCATGTTTGACTTGAACCTGAGCCCAAGGCCCACATCTCATCTTGGAGGCAGCAGTCACTGCCCTTCATCTGACACCGGTGTCTTCCAGTGGCTTTTGCCTCTCTGCTAAACTGGGGTTCCTTTGTGAGGGCCCCTCTAGGCAAGGGACTGCCAAGGATCCACTGTGAAGGCCGGTGTATGTTTAACCTTCCCTGTGGAGCAGAGTGGAGGAGAAGCTTTCATGCAGCCAGTTTGTGGTCAGCTACCAGAACCTTGGAGTATCTCACTGCCTGCCTGAAACAAGCAGGAGTCTGAGCTTGTGTAGGTGGACAGGGTTTTCTCAAACCCTGCAAACCCCATAGGCTTAGCCTGCCCGAGATAGGAAGGACTACAGGAACCAGGAATTACCTGTGGGGATGGTCAGTTAATTAGGACCAAATGGCCGAGGCAGACAGCACAAAAGACTGCAGTTTGCTCATAACTCAAAATCCCATGGTTCAACACACATCATCTGTTACAAATCCAGGAGACAGAGCATGGCTATAGCTGTTCACACTGGTCACATGCCAACCGTCCCCAAATTACCAGTGCCCTGACTTTCATACTTCTTGGGGCAGTGCCCAGCTGTATGTGCTGAGTGCGGTGTGTGATCACAGAAGAGCTTTTTTTGAGAATTCTCTAAGAGCTCAGTAAGTTGGAGTTTTGGCCAGTGAAGTTTCCACTGTGTAATGTCAATGACAGCTCACAGAGACCAGCTCTACCTGGTTCATTTCTAGCCAGGAGTCCATTGATGTGCTGGTGTTCCCTTGTCACAACTGCTTCCTGTAAAGCTGTAAGCTGTCACTTAGTTTGGCATTTCTGCTTTGTTTTGCTGAGTGCTCTGTAAGATCAATTACACAACTTACCTACCAGATCTAACAACTGATCTTTGGAAACGTTTTTTCTGAAGAGCACAGAGGATGAGAGCTGGCTTCTCTTTGCCCAACAGATGTTTCTGAGGAGGTAGCTGATGTGCCCTGGGCTTCCCTGCTTGGGCCAAGAGCCTGGAGAGATACTATGAGCAATTTCAGTGCTTCTGATGGTGCACTGACAATTCTTGATGCTCCTTGCATATCCCAGATGACCTGGCCCTACTGCCACTCTGCTCCCTTTGTGTCCTTTTCTGTTCTTCGAATCTTTGACAGCAGCCACTGTTGTTATCTGCATGGCATGAGTGGCCTCAGCAGCATAACATGGTCTTAAGAGGCATTCACATCCCTTTGGTGCCTTCAGTCTGCAGAGCAGTGTCTTCTCTGTGGCAATGTGCACTGCAGGTGATGGGAAGGCCTAGGTGGGCAAGCGATGCCTGTTCTTGTAATAGGACCCGGAGGTGGTCGATAGGGGATCCACTCTTCTGCCCAGGAATGCAGTGGCAAACACACTTGCATGGATAGGTACTGACCAGGCGAGCAAAGGGAAGATCGTGCCCTGATTGTGTTGTTTACTGCAATACAGGATAGAGACACTTGGCTGGTTTGGGTAATAAAAACAATGGAAAAAAGCCTGCTTCTGTGCCAACAGACGTATTGTGCTGAGCTGGCTCTCTCCAACCACTGTGTGCAAACTGCAATGATTTGGAGGATTAGGGTATGTTCAAGGGTTAGATCATGGCCGCATCTCGCAAGCACAGCAAAAGGTGTACCCTTAACAAAGACCATTTGCTGCAGCACTCAAGTCTTTGCTCCAAAACTATTTTCTTTTTCCAGAAGAAACTTTTTTTTTTAAAGTAGGGGGAAAGGAACCTATTTTTTTCCCAAGCAACATTCTTGGAAGTGACCTTCTGAAATTTTCTTGAAACATATCAGCTTGGAGCAGGTATTTCCTGCTTCCAAGAAAGCTTTTCTAGAGATCTCCCTCCTGTAAATGTTTATACAAACAATTAAAGACTGCCAAAGTTATAAGCGGCAAAGATAGAGAAGCTTAGAATGGAAAACAGTGAAACCTTAATAATAATAATAAGCATTGCCAACTTCACTTAATAAACAGATGCATTTGATAGGGATTTTATATAATAAACGCTAGCTTAGATATTAAACTTCTGTACCATTTTTTTTTGCTGCACAGCAAGCAAAAACATAGATAGCCATACACAATGCTGAGTATTTTCTGGAAAATGTTGTATTTCTTAAATGATTCTTAAGGTTGTTTGATCAACTGTAGGTTGCAATGGACTGATATTGATGTTCCTTTCATATGACGCTTCACCTAAGGCAAGTGACTACTTGTTTTGACAGACTGTAAAAGATACGTAATTATAAGGGGAAGAGGGCTAGTTCATTCCTGTGACACTTTATGGATTTACATACTTCTGTGAATTGGATATAAAACACATCAGCTCATCTGTGGTTTTGTGCGGTTTTACTTCAAATGCTCAGGAAGAAGCTCTTATCATGTTTTATCTCAGGGAAAGGAGCTCTAGAGGATTAAATGATACAATTAAAGACTTATTTAAAAACAGGTTAAAAGTTCAATGCTAAACAGTGTTGTTTAAGCTTAATTCACAATACTACCATGTTGAGACACCAAGAATTTTAATGGATCTATGACTTTGCATTAAGTATTTGATAAGATAATTCTCAGTAGAGTGAAGTGGATGGCAATTCCCATGCCCCCCGAACTGGTCTGTCTGAGCCGAGGTGCGATTGTGGCAGTGGGTGACAGTGCTTCTGTCCCAGCATTGACTGGGGACACCCACTCCCACTGGAAAATCCTGGCAGACACTTTACCCATCCAGAAGATGAGAGTGGCTGGACACATGAATGCCATGATACTTTGTCTCCATTTAATAATTAGCTGAATTTAGGCCTGGGGAGGGACTTTCCCACAGGCCATGTCGGCAAAGATCTTTATTATAAAGCTCTACTTTTTGTGGTGTTTGGAGGGCAACATTTACCAGACTTAAGAACCTGTGTTTTGTGAGGTACCTATGAGGTTATACATAAAGGAACCCCATTCCTTTAATACACTGTTCATACAGTATGTTTTCTCTATGGGTCTCATAAGAATTTCAGGGAATTTATTCTGAAAATTTGCATGAAATTGGTTTTTTTTCCCCTGAGCAGTCAACATCAGTAAGCTAAGCATAGATGGAAAATACTGCAGACCAGTGTTTCTGGTGCTGAGCAAACATATGAATACATAATAGCTTATACAAATGAAAATTCAACTTTTTTGATGTTGCCAAGTTGACTCCAAACTCAGATAATGGACTAAAAGGTGCAAGCTCAGCACACTGGTTGGAGCTGTAATGTCTTTGACAAATGAGGGAAACTGAATACCCTTTGCCTACATAACCTTTGCTTTCACTGGTTTTGCTTTTTTCACGTTTGGAAGTGCACATCATCCTCAAGTGTGTTTAAATAGCAGCAGGATGGAAGTAATGACTGTGCTTTCAAGGGCAGAATGCTCCTGAGTTCCATGGGAACTGGATGCTAAATTATACCAAACAGTCATAGAGCACACATGACTCAGACCCGAGCTGCACATCTGAAATGTTGCTGTAACGAAAAGCATAACTTAATTTTTTTTTTTTTTGTGTATAGCCCAGGCAAACCTATTTAATATGTATTTTTAAAATATGTTTTGCTTTCCATATTTTGTCTGGTTAATACTCATGTGTGTATATATACATTTGTGACACCACAGAGCGTGTGCAGACAGTACCATGTGTATTAATATTTATTTATGCGCTGGACATCATATGTACATATACTCTGTATTATTTACTAACAACCACTTCATTTCGGACACCAGAAAAATGTGGGATTTCACTGTGTCCGAGAGCACTGATTACATTCACAATGGTGAACAGATTAACCGTTTAGTTGCAGGTATCAAGGTTGTCACTCAAACTGGCAGCACCTCAGAATAGCTAAAGCTTATCAAAAATTGTCTGGATTGGAAATGACAGCCATACATGCATGAATGCGTCTGTATGGCTGGAAGATTGTTGAAGTGTGAAGTGAAGAAGTTCACTTCGGTTTATTTTTTATCATAATTACTGTATTTCATGAAGGAACATTGACTTGCCACATGACAAATACAAGGGGAAACAGAAAGAAACTTCATTCTCTTATCATCTTATTTCCCAAAGGTCACCACATTTGAACAAAGCGTATTTATTTCATTCCTTATGCATTTATGTAGCCATTTACTGTACTCTGTATAAGTGAAGCAGAATAATTTTTTGCGAGACTAATTAAAAGTTGCATGGTAGAAAATGTTTTTGTGATCACAGCACCGTAACGAAATTGAGCTGTCTTTACTGACGTGTGCTCCATTTACTGGGTTTTTTAAAACATATTTCCCACACTTCCAGCAGATCATTATTTTTTAAAAGCAAAAACATAGTAAAGTTTTTCCTCCTAAGTAAATTAATATCCTTAATGTACGTATTTAGAAAAATAAAGTGGCCATTTATCTCATCTTTTTTTATATATTGTGTGGCTTTATTCTGCTTCCTACTCTATAGCATGTTACAAAACTTCCATGTCAAATCAAGAACAACTAAATGACCTCTGAGTCAACAGGATTGATGTGTAAAGTTTATTTGTCTCCAGCCTGGTGGTATTATAGTCTCCTTCAGTCCCAGCATGAAGTACCAACCAGGCAATTTTACCATGTTCTACATTTTGGATCCCATGTGGAATAAGCCTTTAGTAAATGGAAAAGGCCAGTAATTTAGTTGCATGATTTCATCACATACTGTTAACAGAGTTGAGGATTGCACTGAGAAAGTCTGGAGGTTTTACCATGACAAGTGGATAAACCCAAGCTTTTAGTAAAAAAAAAACCAATCCTATATATATATTTTAAATCCCCCAAGTTAGCTCAAACCGCTGTTAATTCTTCCCATACGCTGCCATAGGTGGGGACGGGACTTAGTTCTGTGGCTAATGTTTTTGAGGAGAAAATGGTCTACTGAAGAAAGGGGAAGATCCAATTTTAACTGGCACATCACTCCAAAATGCCCATTTGGCTTCCTCACAGAATTTGGGAAGTTTTCTTCTTCAGGTGTCATGTGCCAGATTAAATTGGAAGCATTAATACTCTCTGTGTACACTCAAAGACAACTGCTGTGTCTGAACGAGGCAGTGGATAAAGTGTTGACAATAGAAGTTCGTGTCATACCCAGAAAGACTAAAACAGGTGACACATCCGATACACTTTATCATTATAGGCGTGGGGTCAGGGATCACTCTTACTCCTACTACTAGTCCAGCAAGTGGCCTTCAGCAAGCTGTGAAACTCTTGTTTGCAAAGCAGGGATGTTTTGCATTATTCTGACCCTTGATGTTATGATGGCACCCAGAAGACTTGTGCATGATGGAGTCTCTGTGCTGCAGGGCAGCTGACAGTCATGAAAAGGGTGCCTTGCAGAGACACTGAACCATGGGTGGGGGAAAGGAAGCATTGTTTAAAAGCTGGAGAATGAAGGTAAGAAAGATAACCCTTACTGCTCTACCTGCCATTAAGTAAGTGAAAAAGCCATTGCCAGGTTATATTCGTTTTTGTTGCAAGTCTGTGACTGCCTAGAGCAGAAACCCATGCATACATTATTTTCCCGTCCCGGTGGCTGACCACATGAGCGAAGACGAAATGCCTCCCTTTCCAACTGTGCTCAAATGGCTCTGAGATATGGATAGATATGGGATTGTCAACTCCAATTAGTTGAAGAAATGACCTACTGTACTTCTCTTCTATAGGTATTACAAAAGCCGTTCCGCCCATGAATTAGACATCGGTGAGAAGCTGAATTTAAGCCCACTATTGTATGGGAATGTCCACTCGGCTTTGCCACACTAAAGACATTCAGGCAGGCAGAACACCCTCCGCTGACTCATTAGGGCATACATTAGAGGCAAACTCGCTGCGCTCGCCATGAACCCACAGTGCTCTCTTGAATGGTAGCCCTTGGTGGACGCTTGCAGGGCAGGCCGGTTCCCACAGCACCCCGCTGATCCCCTGTGAACAGATTCGCAGCTCCCCGCTGGCTGCAGAAATGGATTGCTTGCCCCATCCTCACCCGCCACTGACAGCCCTCATAATAATAACCTGCCCGGGAGGCGAGGCACGGGGACGGGTTTCTGACAACTCATTAGCCGGAGATATGGTCGGTTCCTGCCAGGGACTGTCACCACCGCTGCAGAGGGAGCAGGACAATGCTGGGCAACACCGGTCGAAAGGCCATCCTTTCCCAAAAACGTTACTTTCATCCTCAGAAAGGAGTGCCTGCAGGAGGTGACACCTTGGAGATCCCCATGGAGGGAAAAAACAGAAAGATTGGAATGCCAGAGGTGCTGAGGAGAAAAATGAGGCCAGCAGGGGGTTGTATGATACTACCGTGAAACCACAACTGCTGAGAGGGATGGGAGGCAGCCCTGGGCTCAGGCATGCACACATCGGCTGATTTCAAGGCAGTAGTTCAGCTCTGAGATCCTGGGTCTGATTTCTGAAGTGCTGTCTCTCTTCCTCCTTTGGCTTCACCATGACATCTCGATCAAGGTATCAGCCTGGGAAATCAAGAAAAGAACTGGGAATACTATTAAATATTGCTTTTCACTGTTCTCTGCCATTTGTCTTTTAAAATCCAGGTGCTCTGAATTGTCCTGCAACTTTTGTTCCTGTCAGGAACTACACGTGAGATCCTGTCCACTCCCCATGCCGCTGGAGTGGTAGACAGGGAACTTCTGAGTCTGGCAGAAATGCTCTGGATATAACTCGTCTGTGTGTGAAAATCAGCAACTAGAAGTTCCTCAGCCTGGTTCTGCAGGAGAGGTGTGGAGGGCTGTCCATGAGGAGCTGTTTTTTTCTGGCAGTCACCAAATGCTATTACCTTACCTCCAGCTTGGAGAGTGATGCTTACAAAGAAGAGATCTTCACTCAAAGCACCCAGCAAGAGCAGTGTTAAGTAGATTGGTCACTACAGGCAACAGATGCCCCTGCTTATAATGACACAGGAGCAAGACTTGGGGAATCTTATTTCACCTTTGCTGCATATATCTTGTGTGATATCTGAGAGAATTTTCTGTGCAAACTGAAGCCCTGAACTGTATGTCCTCTAACTGATGTTTTCAGGTTTAATGATTTGACTCAAAAAGAGCAAAAACATTTATTTATAAGGTTTTTGTCTGGCTGCATACTGGTAGGCAGTGAAAATTTAATGAGGTTTTTTGCAAATTTTAATGCAGAAACATGAAATGGCTTCATTAAGAGAAGCAATTTTCAGCACTACTGCAGAGAAATGCCATCTATCAGGACTGGAAACAGTCACTCTAAAGCAAATGCCAGCAAGACCTAATTTGACAGCAAAGAACGAAAAAACAATTCAGGCCGTAAATAAGTAAATAAGTAAGAAGAATCCCCACAATGTGTTGTTCCCATAGCTCAGCTGCTTTAGAAATAAGAAAGAAGACTTTCTGAACCCCAGCTCTCTAAGTACTCAAGTGTTGTGGTCAGGAAAGACTCAGTGCTATTGCTAAAGTATTGAGGAGTATGTAAAATCACAACGAAGCAACTTCTGTTTCAGAAGGGAGGAAATGGCCATGGTCTAAAACTGTGTTATTTTATTGTTTCTGTCTTCTAAGCAGCTTGTCTTGCAGGCAGGACTTGAACTATGGAGACACAGAAAATTTCCGGGCATGCTGGCGATGTTCCAGACCCACTAATAGCCCCCCCTTAGTCATGAGAAGCAGCAACACATCGTAAATCATACTGAGGACCAACGAAAGGTTTCTAACAGCTTTGGTAATGAACTGGAGGTAATTGACATTAGCCAAAAATGTTGAATTTGGATCTGTTACAGGCAGAAAAATTGCTCAAAGACAAATGTGGAGATTAAAATGATCTGGGCAGAATTGATACCAAATCATTCAATTTCAGGAACTATAGCTGTTGAAAAGGAAGTCAAATATTTGGCTGTGGGTTTCAGATGCACTCTAAACCATGCAGTCTGTCCAGAGATCCAGAGGAACTTACCTCTTGTGAAAATAGAGGCCCGGCAGATGTATGTGATGGTGACATCATCTGCTGGCAAGTGACAACTGGTACTGTCCCAGTGGCCTAAAACAGAACTATTGATGGGAAAAGGTGCAAAGAGAGAGAAAGAGACTAAATTAATCCAAATTAAAAGGCTGTCTGACATTGTCTAAAGCTGCAGTAAGATACTGCTAAGTAAACAAGGCACATGTTTGTTCCCAAGCTGTCTTGAGAAACATGTGAAAAAAAGCCTAGATGCAGAATTTCATGGGAGACTGAAACAGCAGAGGAATGAAATGGGTATGGATGTAGATGTGTGCTTTGTCAACGACAAGGAAAATCAGAGTCTGCTGTTGGGGTAAACCACAGAAGTGTCTTGTCCTTCCCACAAGGAAAGTTCTGTTGCTAGAGGGAGAAACTCTGACTTTATGAAGAAGGAATTGCGGTTGGTGGTGTAGGCAGAAGTGCAGCTGGGGTTTTGTGTGGAGTAAAACAATCCTGGGAGGGAAGCAGCCACATAGGGCTCCTCCTCTGAGAGATTCACCAGTGACACCAGTGCCCAGTTTTCTGGACCAGGTTCATATTCCTGAATTACTTTAAGCATGCAGTACAAAGCAGAGAACAAGCTTTATTATCTATTTTTTAGGAACTCTGGCCTACCAAACTAGTATTGAAGAAGCTTTCCTCAATTACAAAAAAATTCACTTAGGCAGAAAAAAAATTGCATGATTGTGAAAATGCACATTCTGTTTATTTTCTTCCAAGTTCATTTTCAGCACTGAATTTGAATTGGACTCAACAAGACTAAGGAAAAAGGGAGACAAATCTTGACTGGGCCAAAAGAGACGTAGTCCAAAGGAACAGAGATTTCAGTGTTGCATCTCAGAGCCACTAACAGAGCTGTGTTGGTCATAGCCCCCAGTGACACATGTCTTAAAATCTCAGATAAAGTATCTGCACCAATATTCTCCTAAGTGTGGTCCAGACCACAGGTTTGCAAGTGAGGTGAAGTCCAATGTTTGAAGACAAAAGTGACTGGTGAAATGCCAGAGTCTGGAAGGAAGCGAGTGAGGAAGAATTTAGAGAGGAGTGGAGGAACCTTCAGAGGAGACTGATGCTTAAGGGCCGCCACCTCTGCAAATGGAACAAATAGCTGCTGGTCCGATATTCCTTGGGGCAAAGGAAGGAACTGATGTTACTTTTCCTAGAGTGTGAAGAGCTCCAGTTTCTGGGGGTGTGTTCATTTGGAAATATTTAAGACAAGGAAAAAAGGGTTTGAGAAGATGAGTCCCTCTACTTTATGATATGGAGACTATATATAAAGTATTTAATAATGTTTGGAATACCTTCACAGCAAGCCAGTTTGATATGTTCCACTGAAACTACTTTTCAATGGGTAAACAAATATATAAAGAAGAATAGAGGATGTTTTTCAAACTCTCCAGAAGATGTTTTTGGCTTTTGTACGCTTCCTTCCAAGCCCATTAAACACACGTTCCAAAAGTCAAAGCACTTCTTTCACTGCAGCAGGCTAAATGAGTCCAGAAAAGCGGCCAGTCCTGAGTTCTCAGTGCCATTTCTGACCCCTCTTATAATATTTTAGATACCTCAGATATTTCTTCATCAAGCTCTCTGAAGGCAAGGACATGTGTAAACTGAAGCATGGAGAATTCTTTACATGTGTAAAATTCCTTCTCATTATATAAAGAGAAACAGTTTACAGACTGCTCTAAGTACAAGGCAAATAACTCACCAGAACAATAGGAGTAGTATATACAAGCTTCTTAGCTTTGATGATCTTGTTAGGCTACAAATGTCTGAATGGCTTGCCTGGTTTACTTGAAAGTGACTAAATTAAATGCTGTCTTTTGTTCATTAGCTGGAAGATTTTTTCTAAGCACTCTACTCCAATTCTAAAACATCTGCAGATAAATCAGAAAAAAGAAAAGAAGGCAAAACAGCACATAAAGGGGGTTTAATTCCCTCTTAAACAGAAATGCAAATTAAGGAATTCTAGCTAGCCTGGAAGATCCCTGCTCAGAAAAGCTGGATATTGGATGGGAAAAACGTGAACATATATTTCTCAGAGCATTCATGTTACCCAGAGCTCCAAAACTGGGGGTCATCCATGATCATTTTCACAAGACATGATAAATTATTGTTTAATACTTATATTAGGAAATGTCAAGGGAGAGATCAGACCAGAATATGGATTTCAGTGTTCTAGGCTGAATTTACACATATGAAGGTGTTCTCCTGGAAAATTACCGTGGTCCCTAAAGCTCAAATTCCCCTCATGAAGCTGAACTTCAGATATATGAAACATGCTGAGTTGCATACATCCATCAGTGCATGGGTTTCAGTGCCATCTGACATATTTTCAAACATATCAAGCTCCATGTATTCTTTGTGCACTCCTGCTGAGACTGCAAATCCCCAGATAAATGCCTGCACCACAACACTGAGTGGAAGGCTTTCATATTTTATTTCCTTCAGTGCTCACTGTGTTAGCACTGTACCCTGGTTGGAGGCAGTGGTTGCCTGGTGCATGATCTCTGAAGTTCAGAAATACAAGATCTGGATCCAGGGATCAACCTAAGTGCCGTGTTGCAGCCATGGGGCGAACCTTACAAGGTTCTTTCCCTGGACAGTTTCTTTGTTTTCCGCCTGGAAGCTTTGCTCAGCTGGCTTTTGCCAGCTTCCCGTAAGGGCCATGGATTTCCTGATCTCCCTCTCAGCAGGGAGGCTGGATCATGGTGCACCTTCCCAGGCTGCTCCCTTCCACTGCCTGCTCCGGTCAGTGCAGATGTGCAGCGCCATCCCATGGGATGTATTTCCTGAACAGGACGGCAGGCCCGTGCTCAGCAGGGGCTGTGGACAGACTCCCCTCCCCGCTGCTGCTGAGTGCCACTGCTTTCCCAGGCACATCGTCCCACCTGCGAGTGCTGACGCCCATCGCAGGACCCCAGGCACACCATGTTCTTGCATGCTCAGAGACAGATGTTGAAAGGTGTGTTTTCAGAGTTGCTAGCCATTTTTGTCTGAAGCATCTGCTCTACTGTGTGCTTTCTTGCTGTCTCTTATTCCCTCAAACAAGGAAGAAGCCAAGGTTTTGGGAGCCAAGTCTAATCCTGTTTACATGATGCTTTTAACTCCTGTATTACTAGTTCAAAGCATGTGTCCAAATTTAGAAGCAAGACTAATACAACCTCAGGCTTAGCACTCATCAGATCTCACTAATTAAGCATGTTCAGGCCTGGTCAGTACCAGATGGAAAGTTGTCAAAAAATGATATGCCTTAGCTAGGAGTGGTGTCAGAGGCTGCAGGTGATGCACTTCTCTCAGTAATCAGCTACCGTCCCAGCCACACTTTGCTTGGCAGTCTGGAACATCCAGAGCAAAGTTTGATTTCATTACATGTATAGCACTTCACAGCCATTTTTCCATGCGGAGAGGGAAAACCAGCCTGATTTTGAAGACCAGCACAGGACTACTTGGCATTTAAATTCCGAAATTCCTGTTCAGGGAACAGAGAAGTACTTTGATGCTGCAGAACACATATGCTGGCTATTGGCGTGGCACTATCTCCTAGTGCCATCCCTTGAATATGTAACGAAAATGAAGATGGTTTGGTCTGGAGTCCTGCAGGTGCTCATTTATCATCAGTAAAATACCGAAATATTTTTTTGCTGGAGATAGGATGTTGATTGAATATCAAGCTCCAAAGAGGAGAACAACTCTCTTCTTTCCTGCATTCTTTGTCCTGCTTATCCATCTGATTCCTACTCTCATCTGGCCATGCTGCTGTTACACTTCTCACGTCTGAGTGAAACTCGCCCTCGGTTTAAATGTCTAGCATGAGACCCACGAATGACCTTTGTAAGACTTCAATATGAACCAGATTTATCATTGGATACCTGAGAGCTGAGTTTAGCCCTAAAGAAGGCTTTGCAAAAGCCTAGGGATGGTCATTATGACACAAGTGGTTGTAATAAACCACTTCACATAGAAGACACAATTTTGCCAGTGGCAAATGCTCTGCAGCTGGAGAAGGGTTAGTAGATATACCTGCAAAACTTTGCAGCAGGTTTTCTGCTGCAAACTCTATAACTCCGTAGTTATATTGCAAAAACAAATCTTAGCCCATAAGGTGACAGAAGTGCCCGCAAGGTTTATCATGTTTGCCACATAACTGACGTATGATCCAAAGCAAGCTGGGATCAACACTTTGAAGCAATGGTGTCTTTCTGATTTCACCTGAATTGTCAAGAAGAGATAGAAGGTAAAGGGGCAATTTACAGATTTAAACCTGAGGCAGATTCCTGCCTGCAACCTGGTACTATCTTTTAACTCTTTGTTAAGAAACATTCTCACATCCATCCTGCATTTTGAAAGCGTCGACCAGCTTGGCCTTTCAATAGCCAGTAAACAGCAAAAAATACAATGTGAAAATCAAGGAGTTTTGCAAACAGTGTCTAATTCTGTTTATATGATGCTGTCAGATTTAGAAATATCACTGCTTCTCTTGCAGCCCATCTCTGTAGGATGCCACCGGCACCGTGGGATTCCCCCAGCTCCGTGGAATGCCCCTGGCACCCTTTTGACCCACAGGAGGTGCCCACATGGAAAGGTCCCTGCACCCCAGTCCTTGCCCAATCCCCTCACCCCTCAGGTGGACTCCCCTGGCCTCTCAGCCAGCCACACATGCTGTCTCCTTTTGTAGACCCGTCAGTCAGGATAACGTCCTTGACCAGGCAAATCACAGCCACTTTTCAGCTGGAAACAATGCTCGAGCCACAACACGGCATTGTGCTCAAAGCGGATTACACAAGCAGGGCTGTCTGCCTGGCATGATATTATTATATCAATAGGACTTTTCTTTCTCCCGGAAAACGTAAGCTCTGTTATCTTTTAACAAAGAAACCCAATGCCAACCTGCTGCCAGTCGGCACTTTTAGCACAACACTGCTGCTTTTCTTGGAAAGCACTAACAGCTATGGCTTTTTGTGACAAAAGAGTCAGGGGCTCCAGTGGGGAGAGAGGGGAGAACTTCATCAATGGTCGAGATTCCTCTTTTCAAATCTGGCAGTGTGCAAACAGTAAAACAGAGGTCACATGAGTGAAACCCTGCCCTGACACAATATCCTGCTCCAATGCAAAGCCCCTGTGTGTCAGTGGAAAGCCCCCAGCAAGTGGGTGCATGCAGTGGAGACAGCCCATGGATGGTGGGGTTCGTGTCCCTTGGGTATCAGTGGAGTCTGCATCTGGAGCTGATGGTGAGGCAGGAGGAGGAAGAGTAGGCCAGTGGAGGTAGCAGTGGAAAAGCAGCACCTGCCAAGAAAACTCTTTTTCTGTGTTTTTCACTGCTCCTGAATGATGTAGAGTCCTCCACTGCTGGCCTATGAGGAGTCAATGACAGCCAAAACATTTCCTCAGGTCAGCTGATTCTTCTCAGTCCTTGGGTTTGCTACATTCAGCAATTTCTGGATGCATTTTTCCCCTGAAGCAATCTTGCACCACCATTGCCTTACACTCTCTGTTATCTCTGGCTCCAGCGTTGCTATTTATTTCTCATGACATAATTCCAGTCAAGTTTCAGAGCATTTGATTCCTGTAAAGCAGCATTAAAAGGCTGTCACTGCTGTGCCCACTGATTGTGGATAAAAACAAACATTATTCCATCTGGCTACATCAATCTGTCATGTTCGCCCATCTGTGGTTTTGCCTGACAGTTAAATTAATTTATCATCAGAATAAATCCCTTTTAAAAAAAGGAAAAGGAAAAGTGAGGCCATTTGTTGGGTTGAGTTTAGTTTAATTTGAGATGCCTGCTTGAATATACCAAAGGAAATTTATGAATAGCCTTCCCAGTCCATGCTGGGAAATATGCCTGTCTTCACATACACTGAATGTGTCTGCTTGCAAGGAAGGGCTGGAAGACAAGCCAGATATGTACTCAGCTATCACAGGAACATTGTCCAAGGTGTGGTCTGGTCCTATTTGTCTCTGTGCATGTCAAAAGGAATCTTACAGACATCAGTGCAGGACTTTGGCATAAATCCAGCATTAAAAGGTGACCCAGTAGAAGAGACTGGTTTACTGGTGCCTGTCAGCATCTGTAAATACATATGTTTGTGCCATAGAACCCATGCTCTCTAGCACAGATTTTTCCCATCTTTCTCTATTGTTCATCTGTGGGTTGTATTTCCAGAAAATAATCTTCTTTCCAATTTGAAATTATCTAATCCTAAATTGTTCAGTCCCTGCTGGCCTGGCAATCATTCCATCTCCGTCATCAACTTCAGTCTTCACTGTGCTGCTCCTTGTACAAGACGCAACATTTCCTAATTTGATGCTCAGTTTCCTTCTTCCCAGAAGTATCTACTCTGCCTGGGCCAGTATTTGTAGAGATGCTTGTGCACATTGCCTTGCAGATAGGAAGGGGCTTGGAGGCCTCACATAAGCCAGAAGTCCTGGTTGATTGAGATGGAGCATATGTGCAATGCAAACGAGGACCGGTACTCCAGTGGGTCCCCGTTCCTCTGCAGTGCTTGTAGCATCCCTAGGCATGCACCACATTATGGACAGAAAAAGGTGACCCAGAACTGGGTCAGAGATGCTGGATGTACACTGGAATAA
This sequence comes from Edolisoma coerulescens, assembly GCA_013397115.1. NCBI lineage: Eukaryota > Metazoa > Chordata > Aves > Passeriformes > Campephagidae > Edolisoma > Edolisoma coerulescens. Next base: position 417,092 of record VWZW01002796.1, on the reverse strand, counting down.
ATTGCTGAGCCTCTGAACATGAATGAGCCAGTCAGCTGTAGTTCATTACCACCTTAGTCATTACTTCGCAAATATTTGGACTTCTGCCAGAATTCATCAACATATTTCTGGATTCCAGGAGTGTCAGGAATTCATACCAGCTGTTCATTAGTCACTGCTCACCACTCAACTTACTCATGCTAGGGAATGTCGGTGTTTGCTTAGAGAATTAGAAACCATACTGGTTCATCCACAAGGCACCCCAGTCACGAAGGTTCATTAGTGGAGCATGTTAGTCAACTTTTTGTAGGACACCCATAGGCGGAAAATTATTTGCCCAGACAGTCAGCTAATGTTTAAAAAAATACCCCAAATGCTTCAGACTCATTTCCCAAAACTTCATACTCCCTGCTGCATGACTGCCCTGAGTGGCTCTGAGCAGGGGATCTACCGGGGGCTGGTGCTAGGCTTCTGCCTGTCACTTAATTGCTGCTCAAAGCTTTTTTGAATGTCTACTTGTCATTTCAGGGGTACTTCAGGCCTAAAGCCCACATTGCACAAGGCCCTGGAGCAGAGCCCAGAATCAGCTCCTGCCTCATTGCACTACTGCATCCAGCTGTGTCTCATGAGGCGACCTGACAGCCTACCTCAGGTTCATTTGTCCCTCCTGGAGGTGAGGCTCATACACTGAGGTGGCTCTGAGTGGGATCCAGCTGCTTCTCAGTGAGGACATGCTCCCCAGGGCAGTGGTCACAGCACAAGCCTGACAGAGTTCAAGAAGCTTTTGGACAATACTCATGCACATGGTGTGACTCTCGGGGATGGTACTACTCATGGCCAGGGGTTGGAGCTGATGGTCCTTGTGGGTCCCTTCCAACTGAGCATATTCTATGGTTCTGTGGCTCCCACTGTATGAGAGCAGCCTCAAAGCTTACCAAAATGATGGGGCCAGTGCTCTTTGAAAGGAGAAGGGAGAAGAGGTGAAACAACCTGATCAAAACAGGATCCTCAGTTCACCACAGAAATACAGCTAAGTCCCCAGTGTGGGACTTGACGTGCAAGCCTTGCACAGACATACTCCTCAAAGACTTACACTCCTGCAAGGCTTTTTTTGGAACTGAAGAGGCTGCAGCAGCTGCTCCTTTCATGATTTGGTCTGAAACAAGTAAATGGCTATGTCTCAGTGACTCTGCTCTGCGCAGCTTAGCCAAAGCTGCTGCCTGCCTTGAGTGGCTGAAGGGTGGAAACGTCAGCTGGGACACGGCCTCTCCTGTCAGCTGGTCCTGGATGGGTTCCCACATCAAAGATAGCCCTTTGCTGGCTTTGTTTAGTGCCAGCATCTTCTTTCTTCTGTTTGTTCCTTCAGCATTATGCATGAAAGTGCGCAGCCCTGGCTTACCAATGAGCACTGCCCAGGGGAATAAACCTTTGAAGCTGGGCGTGTGGCCCAACTCGGCAACCCTACCTTTGCCCAGGATATCCTGGTGCCAATGGAAGGGCATCTTCTGCCCTGGGCCTCCGAAGGATATGCAAGGAGAGTGAAAACAAGAAGATCTCTTTATGTTAGCAGTATCTGCTCCAACAGGCAGCATTACCTGGTTATGGTATTTGGGGCTGGATGTTTGTAGGTGTTGCTCATTTACAAGAGATGGGTTTGGCTCTAAACCAAATGTTCCCAGCATATAGAAATCTTTTGTCATGTCCATCTTTGCTAAAAGATCTCAAGTGGAAAATTACTAAGGGGAAACGAAATGGTAAATGTGGAGTCCAGTGTACCAAATATTTGTGCAGATGAAAGGAAATTGCCTCTATTATGGGGAGATAAAGAAGGTACAAACACAGAATTTTGCTAAATGGTTGATTTTCTCCTGTTAGTCCAAAGGAAAGCTCTAATTTCCCTAGAAAGGACAAAAGAAAGAAAAAAGCACAGCCCAAGGGAAGGGAGGAAAGAAAGACATTAAAAAGCGTAAGACAGTATTTCCCATTATGAAAGGGGCTTTTTGGAGACATAATGCTCAGACCTACATTATTACAAGATTTCTTGTGATTTATGACAAATCTTATAGCTGACAGAAAATACTTGACATAATTCAGTTAATATTGCAAAAGGCCTTTGGAACAAGCTAGCACAAGCTTTAAACTTTCAACTTCAGATAAATTAAAATTCTTACGCGAAGAGCCCATAAAGACAGCGCGTGTCCCAGCAACACCATGAATGTTACGGTTGTTATGTGGACATACGCAGAACAGTTGCTGGGGGATTGTCCTGTAGTCTACTGTCCTTTAGTCTACTGTTTTAGAATAATCTTGAAGATTAACTGGGGGAAAGAAACCCAAAATTCATATGCATTCTTACTTTCAAAAATATAAGCAATCATGGCTGCTCACTGAACATTGAAATCTGCTGTCAGACAGTTCAGTGTCAATCCCACTGGACATTGCTTTTCTCAAAATACAGAGCTTCTGTGTGTAGGAGGCCACAAACAAACCCACACAATTACTCACCAAAAAAAGGCATTGTCCCAAGATAGAAAATATAGATCACTGACCCTTTGCAACTGGGATCTGAGTCACTGCTGGTTTTTCTCCAAGCTCTGTTTTGAACCTGTGCTTTTGGTTCGGTCTCTGTCTTCCTTGGCAGGCTGGGATAGTTTGATTACTTTCATTATGTCTCTATTCCTGTTCAGTAAATGTATAAAAAATAGTGTGTTCCACATCTCCTTGCCTTTCAAAGAATAGTGAAGTTTGCTCAGATTTAGTGATGTGTTGCTGCAGCCATGAGGAACATACTGTATGTTAAATAAAGCAGGAGATCAAAGTGAGTATTGCTTTCTGTTGGAACACTTTAGAACAGAATTTTTAGTGAAATGGCTTTTAAAAAGTGGTTTCAGACTAGTATAAAAATTCTTTTATTTAAGCCCTGATAGAAAAAGCCCAAGCCACTTACATTTTTGCTTTTTTCTTTTCTCTGACCTTTCTACACTAGAAAGGAGAAAAAAAGACTACAGGGTAAGGGAGAAACCTTACCTACAGGTTTAGATCACCAAACATGAATGCAATATTGCTTTATACGTTGGAGGATAGGTAGAGAAAGAAAAATGACCCCTTTAATTCATTTTAAACCATATAATATCCCAGAACTTGTTCTGTATCCGTCCTGTCTGGAAAGGGAATTCATGTCTTGAGATGTGCTTAGAAATCAGAAATTATTTTCTTAGTTAAATAAGAGACATTTCAAACACATCAACAGGTTTTTATGGAGCGAAAAATCCTTTTTCATCTGACCTCACTAGACACTAGTGCTTACATGGCAGACCTCTGTTAGATACATGTATTGAGCTGGTGGCTTCATGCTTTTTTCCATTCCCCCTTTCATCTCCTACTTCTGTCCTTTGTTCTTCGGTGACTTCCTGAATGGCAGCTTGTTTTTCTTGGCTGCCTCTCAGGAACGTCAGTCGACATTGGATCAATGGATCTCATCTTCTTTGATTTCAAACCAATTTTAAACCCATTAAAAATCTGAGCTGTTTGTCCTGTGGTGACAATCCCCCACTCCTGCCTGGTCTCCAGAAGCTCAGATATATTTAAGCAAGGGCAGTAAGGTGCCAAAATACCTCCCAGTTTGTGGTCTGAGCTTTGTCCTGGCTGTCCCCTCTGTTGCAGGGCACAGTGCTGCAGGTGCTCTGGTTACACAAGGCAGCCACAGCCCATGGCCTGACCCTGGCATGAAAAAGGGCCCTGGGGGCACCCCATGTCCCTGCCAGCATTGTTAGAAACCCTCTCCCCAAAGCAGCATTTTTCTGGGGTGCATTGGGAGTGGAGGGGATTCAGACCACAGATTTCAGATTTCAGTCTGTAGACATTTCTGAGCCAGGGATCTTTAGTGGGGATTAGGATGTCACTGGCCTACAGCAGCTGTAGAAGTTCATTCCCAACACCCAGATCTGCAGTGGTCTGTTCAGGGCATAAGGAAAATTTTGTTACCTCCTTGAATCCCCTTGCGCTTGGAAAATCCTCCCCTTGCCAATGATGAAGTGAAGCCCTGGTCTCCAGCCTGGCTGTCAGACTGGTTCCTTGCTGAACTTCTGGCAGCTTACAGCCATGGCCCTGCCCAAGTCTCACAGTCACTCCAGCTGTTAGAAATGTCTAAATTTATCCTGTATGAAATGTGAGTTAGTGGCTTTGTATCAGCTCATATCTCTCCAGATGTTTGAGTATCTCATCTGTCAGGAATGTATTTAAAATTTTGTCCAATGCCAAAATCACAAAGCTATAAAAATACTTCCATCCTTAATAACTCCTGAATCTTTCTGAAATTTTCTCTTAAGTATTGCTTATCTCTCTTCATCCTTTTCCAGTGCTTTCTGCTTCCAAACCAAGGAGAACATTATCTCAGTCATAATTCAGTCATTCAGTGTCCCATCTCTGAGAATGGCCAAGATCTGGTGAAGAGCCAAGTAAGCTCAGAATGGAAAACCATGAAATTAAATGATTTGACCATAATTAGAGATATTCCCCAGAGTTTAGTGTCTGCTCTGTGTCTTAAAAGTGTTTTTGATCCTATCTATTTCTACAGACTCTTCATTCATATGCAGCTATGTGTGTGTTTATTTGCTTCTCTTAAAAGTCTTAGGTCTGCAGGGCAGCACATTCCGTTTCATGATCTGTTAAGATATAGAAACTGCAAGTGGGAAAAAGAGTCTATCATACGTCTCACAGTGCTGTAATATCCTTGTATTATCCATTATTATGTTTTTAATGGAGTTGGAAATCCCCTGAACTTCTTTAATTTGTTCTTTCATTCCATCTTTCATTTAATTTTTCCTGACATTCAGTTATGATTTTCTTTTGTGTGCACAGCTGCACACTGTACTGCCTTGAACAACCATACTGTGACTCATTTACTATCAGTATTTCTCTCCAGTCCTTGTTCAGCCACATCAGGATTCATTGTCTGTGCTTCTAGCAGAGGTCTGTCCTCCCTCTTTGTTTCCTCCTTGTGGGAATCCCACCAGCACGTCAGCATCTTTCCAACAGTGGGGTTCCCAAGTTGGTGAACAGACCTCTAGGTCCTTTCTCGGTAGTTTTTCTGTTACAGAAGAGATCTTAGGGCAAAGGGAACATTAATTCATTGCCTGGGTTATTGGAGGGCAGTCAGCCTAATCCCCCTTGCGTCATAAAACTCAAGCTAAAGGACTAGGGTTTAGCAGTGCTTAAATAAGTAGGAATGTAATTTCCACTGAGACTGGGGCCACAAGCAGACAGAAGTTTTGCAAATCAAAGTGTCCTGTCATCCTCTTTTTGGGCATCCTGCCACCTTCGTGTCCATATTTTCCTGAGTGAGCTCTCTGTGCTCACTGTAAGGAGACAGAGAAAGCTGGGTGCCCAGGCATGGGACTACAGAGGTCAGGACATTGGAGATCCAGGACATGAGCAGGTAATTCGTCATGCTAGATGGATCTATATGTCAAATCAGCATCTTCCATATCTGTCCAAGGGGCTTTCTTTGGACTGTAATGTTGCAATCATGCACGTGGCTTATAGGACCAGCCTGAAGGACAGGTCACTCGTGTGATCCTGTACATGCTCCTGGGTGCTGGAGTGCTGCTGTTGCTCATCTGGAGCAGAGCTCCTGTTTAGTAGTCTTTGAAAGAAATCTCATTCTTTTGTGCCAGAACCACTCTGCAAATCCAACCAGTAAGCAGTAAGTGAAGATTATCACGGAATTTGTTTACAAACTGCACTACTACTCCTACAAAGCCAAGACCACTCCCATATTTGTCTGTCAGATTTTATGGTCGTAATGGTGGAAACATGCCACTGCATTGCTGGACTTTGTTGTTTTCAGATGCTAAGCACAACAGTCACTTTGTCACTGCAGTCACTGTGCTTGCCCTGTGAAGGAGGGGTTTCAAGGCTGTCAATGGACACTTTCTAAGAAGTCTAGACTCATTTCATAAAGACAGGAAGCACAAAGAGTGATTGTCTCATGTTTTTTCATTCTGCAGATCACTTGGCTTTCGGACTCATGCTTTATAATACAAAAGGATACTATAATGACCCAGAAGAGTGCAGTCTGTCATGCTTGAGCATTTCCTTTATTGTCTAGTATTCTTTAGGGGTAATTTCTTACATACAGTCTTATACTAATTTTGTTTAAAAAATACACCAGGGAAAGAGGAATGAGAGAAGTGGTTGGGTATGGATCACAGATCAGGGAAGGGAAGACAGATATGAAGAACTCAGAGTAAGGAAGAAAACAACAAGAGAAGATCAAGGAAGAAACAATAGAAATGAAATCTCATTTAATTTTATTTTCCAGCCCAAATAGACCATTTTTTCTCCTTAAAGTATACAGTATGTGTTTCAGCTGATAAGTTCATGACAAGGAGAAAAAAACATCCCTGTCAAAGCTTTCATTGACTGAGAGGTGCAGTTTGGAGTAGTAGAAAAACTATTTTTGGGTTAAGGACATAGGTTTAGCTATAACAAGAAATAATGATGGGGAAGTGCTAGGATGAACCTTTTCATAATGTTCACAGAAATTTTTAGGATTCATTTGTGTTAGCAGCAAAAGTTTAAATTCAAGCAGCAATAGTATCAACACTGACTGCTGCTGGTGTCGTCCCAGTTGAAATACCAGTGCATCCAGGATGCATCAGTTCAAGCCTTTTCACTACCTGCAGATGTTTAGACCATTGTCTCCTGCCACACTGCTTTGGTTTGTGATGGGTGTTTTGGGATGTGCAGCTTTTCATTGCTTCTGCTGACACTGTACTTCTTTGTATGCACGTTTACTTTGCACTTGGATATATATCCCTGTAAAGGTGGGCCATTCCTCCTAATGTGGTGCCCAAAGCACCAGGTGATAAAGCCATCCTCTCATGCACAATCTCTGTGGAGCAGCATGCTGTGAAACTTGCTAAAGAAACCTAAACAAGCAAGAAAAAACACTGAGAATAATTCAGCCTACAATAGCTTTTTTGGTTAGGATGTTTTCCCAAGATAGGAGGTTTAATTCTGCCCAGGCTCAGACCAACACCTTGCTGTTCATTGGTGAGGCATTCTTTCCCTCCTTTAGCTCCTCTGGGAACTTGGCATTTCAGCAAGCTGAAAATGGCAAATAGGAAAATTTTCAGGCACCATAGTCAGTAACAACATTTAAGGATATGAAGGAAAGCTGCTCAAAAAATCAATGATGCTCAGATTTTAATTTCAGGAATAAGAATGGTATGATTAGTCTTGGTTTAATGACAGGTCATCCAAAAAGAGAACAATCAAATTTCTTATCAGATGATGAACTGAAAAAATATCTACAAATTCAGTCCTTTTGTTTTTCTTTAAAACTATGCTTCCATGGCCTAGAAGTGCTACAGAAGCACCCCAACTCTCAGTAGTTTCAGGGGCCTACCATTGACACAACTTGGAAGTCCAGGAGGACTGACATGCAATATGTGCCAGGGAACTTCAGCAGTCTCCGTCGCTAATGGACAAGCTGAATCTTCCCAATGTAAGCATCAAAAGCAGTCAAACCTCAAGGAGCAGCTGTGCCAGCTGACCCCAAGCAGAGATCATCTAAGGCTTAACAGCAAACCTGGACAGGGAACCAAGTCAAGAGCAACAGCAAAAAGAGAGCAAACCCCCTCTTTTTTGCATGTCCCAGTCTAAGAAAGCAAACTCCTCCAAAAATACTGTAAAAATGTCCCAATTCTCCACGGAATTAGCATACACTTACAAGCAAGATGGTCAGGACTGTTGATTGAATGGTCTTATTCGTACAAACTAAGCATCTGGCTGCTATCTATTCCTTTTTTTGTGCTTTTTCCTCCCCTTCCAAGCACAGTAAGCACTGAGTCATGGCACTTGAAGGAGTTGCCAGTTGCCCAACAAAAGTGATTTTAAGCCACCCTATCTCAAAGTTACCCTTCAGGAGTTTAAAGCAATCACCTGAAGAAGTCTTGCCTGTTGAAATGTCTTTACAGGAGTCCATAGGCCTTTGCTAACAGACATAGATGAACTAATGCATCTGGCTGCATGTAGGTACGGCAGCCCCCTCCGCTCCCACGTGGGACCCAGTGCCCAAAGCCCGCTTGCAGAAGTGATTGGGGCATTTAAGGCCTCGTGGCCCTATAGCATCTATATATTTTCTGTTCTTCCTGTGAATTACCAGGTCTGCCTGGTGTGTGCTGGTGAGAACAGGCTGGTGAGAACAGGCAGAGTGAAGCTGGCTCAACTTCTCTTTCTTCTCTGAGAGCTCCTCCTAAACCTCTTGGGTAAAGGTACACAGCCAGCATGTCCTGGGGTAAAAATCTGTCACTTTACTACTATGTACTGCAAAATGTCTTCAGATCCCCATGTTCCTGCTGCATGTTGTGGGATCAGAGGCATACACACCAGGGCCTGGAAATCTGAGCTGCTTTGAGGAGGATGGAGAATCCCCAGAGGACTCTCTCCAAGGTGATCAGGCTTTGTTCTGGCCATGCTGATATTTCATGTTTTCACTGCTGCCTGCAGCGTGGCTTAGAGGTACCAAAGCTAGCTTAAGCAAAAGCTTAATACGGGCTAATTTAGCTTAATTGCTCTATTTTCAACCAGAGCAAAAGTCAGGAGGCCCCTGGCATCTTTAACATATGCTGGAATGCGGCAGCTGGGAATAGTGTTACTTAGGCTGGTTCCCTGGCTATCTTCCCACTCCGTACGTGTTCTACATCCAGACACACTGAACAACCAGGACTGTCATATTTAACTGCCTATAAAAGATGATGTTTAAAAGCTCCCTAGTGATCCAAGCTCGAAAGCAGCCAAAGGGTGACTAGAGTAAATGTAGAGTCACATGCACAAGTTACATGAATCCATAGCTCTGCTACATTATGGTGCCACAACAGTACAGACACAGCACATTCCACATTTATGGAGCTCTTTCTGTTTAAAGAGAGAAGTGCTCTTCCATTTCCACTTCCACTGAAGCTAATTCATTTGACTACATGATATATTCCGGATAATCTGCTAGGTGCGTGTTACACGTACAGAAGTAATTCCCTTTTGAATGTGTATTTTCCACCAGCCAGCGCTCAGTGATGCTCACACCCAGTGACCTGCATCATGAAGTCTGACTGTAATGAAAGTACCTCAACTAGCACAAGCTCTTTCTAGCATTAGATCTTTCCACAGCACCCTATGGTGCATGGCCAGTATCTTCCTCTGAGCCAGGACTCTGGCTCCCTTGGATTATTCCTGATGCCCTAGATGCAGATACTTTGTTTTCCAAAGAAAGGAGGGAAAATAGACCTTCTGCAACATACCTCTTTGTCAAGAGAGCTTTCCCATCACTACAGGACAGACATCATTTCTGTGATATTTTTGTGGAGTCTCTGCTACACAGAGGGAAATGAGGAGGACAGCCAGTCATGTCCCTGCCCTCCCCGGCCGTGATGTCACACTCAGGACCGTGGCTCCTTCCATCTTTGCTGCTGGTTCATTGGTACAAACTCCCCATCATTTCTGCATGGGGCTCTGCCTGCCTTGGGAGGCTGCACTGCATGTCCTGCAGCAAGTAGGGTGGGAGCCCTTGCAATGCTGCCCAAAGGGACTCAGGCTCAAGAAGGGACCAATGCTCACAGTGCCTCTTAGACCCTGCAAGGAACTTTCTATTCCAACAACTCATTCAATCAAGTGCAATCATTCAATCAATGTTTTTTCACATGTTGTCTGACAGTCATTTCTGTTTCTTTTTCAGTGGAGTCCCATGGGATCACGAAACAGTAATGTGCTTTCTCTAAATGCTACCTTTATTGCTATGTTTGATAAATTGTCATTATTTAAATTGATCTGGAATGCCTGAAGGGGGTGATTTACAGCTGCCTAAGCCTCCCTAAGTTTGCCATGAAACCACTGCCAAATGCTTGTTTGAGCATTTCTAAACTGAGTTTGTCAGATTTTCGTTGCTCATCCTGTTGATCAGGCAGACAGAGGCATGTTTTTCCCATCTTGCTTTCTACTAAATCCATCTTTCCTCCACATGAGTAGTGATTGTAACTGAAGGCTATTAAACCTCATTTAATTCAAATGTAGTGTGGTTCTTGAACAGTCCCACTGGGGAAGCAGGTTCAGCAACAAGTCACTGTCCTGGAGGAAACTCTGATCATCCAGTGCCTACTTCTGGCTTGCTTAGTTAGATTTTAAGCTGGTTTTCTAAATTCATTCTGTGTTTGCATCTGAGAGTCCCTGCGGCTGTCTCTGCTAAGTTACCTTTCTGTAAGGTGCAGTGTGATATGCTTGTTCCTGCACTTTGTTACCAAATTCCCATTGATCAGGCCACCAGGGAAGAGCTGGATGCTTTGAGAGTCCCCAGGTTGCCTGGACTGCTCAGCACCATAGAGTTGAGGAGGATCACAGTTGAGGTGATGCTCATAGATTGAACCAAAAAGTAAAGAGCAGATGCCAAAGAGGGTGGCATGGCCTCACCAACATCTATATCCCATACATCCAAGGTCCTACAAAAGGGTCCTGCTGACAGATGTCCTGGTTGAGAGGTGGGAGCAAACACAGCTGTGTTGCCCTCCTTTCCCACTGGAAAAGGTGCAGAGGGAAGCACAGCATGATGATTTCTGTGTCCACACACGTCATAACACCTGCTGGCAGAGGACCCCACCCTCAGTCACCCTGAACCCCAGCTTTGGGGGTTTGGCTCACCTTATATCAGTGGTGAGGCGGAACAATGCCAAGAGTCGTTCCCCCATCAGGAGCTGAGAAACAGGCTGTGCTATTCCATGGTGGGCCAGGTGTTTCTTGGAGGTGAAAGATGTGCCAACTCTTACCCTTGCTGGTTTTTCAGCACAAGACAAACATCCAGACCAGCTTGTGGCTTGGAGGGTAGTGGAGAGGTGACAGCAGGTTTCCTCAGCTAATCCTTTTCCCTCTGCATCCCCAGCCCACTCCTCCATCCCCACATCCCACTGCTGTGGCTAGTGCTGGCTGCTGGGCTTTCCTCTGGCACTCTGCTCCCGGCTTTGGGATCGGGTGCCAGGGCTGAGACAAAAGCCCGTGTGAGGGCCTGGGAGGGCTGTGCCCAGCCTCATCCCACTGCCAGCCCCATCGCTGCTGGCCACGGCCAGCTGTCTCACCATCCCAGCCACCTCTCGCCACCTCGGCTGCTCTCCCTGGCTGCCAGGAGTGTTTCTGCTGAGTAGATGCTGAAGTTGGCAGAGGTGGCATTCAGGAAGCAGCCAGCAGGTTAATCCTCCTAATAATTTGTAGCCTGAAGGACAGAGCAGAGAACTGACATAGAAAGCATCGATGCTGTGGGTTTCTATGGCATTTAAATTTCATCCTGGTCTTGATATTTGCATATCAATTACCCAGGAAAGGAGGGGAGGAGGAAGGGCAGAGGTTATGTGGGAGCTAAGAGAACAGTGACAGCAATAGTCTAGCAAGCACAGGTCTTATTGCAAAAAATTATGCTGACTGCCTACCAACACTTTCTTTAGCAAGTCCTCCCCATCTCTTTCTGTCTTTTACTTTGCTTTTTTTCCTCCTGAATCCCCTATAAATGGAGCATGGGCAGATTAGCTGGTTCCCCTTCATTCCTGCTTGTCCAAAATGGACAGTAAAAAGAGAGGGAGAGAGAAAGGGAAAAAAAAAAACTAACTCAAAATGCCTGGAGCCATGGCTCGTGGATAAAAAACAGCTGCACATGAAAACAATTGATGTGGGGTTTGAGCTATTATGGCTTGGAGAATGAAACACCAACTCACCCTTCCAGAAAGATGGCAAAACCTTTTGAAAGTGTTATTGAAAATAGGATTAGAGGTTGGCTTTTTATATGAGTGGATGTAGAGAATTTAATGCACTTGGATCCAGCCTTGTGTGCTGCCAGGCAATCCCCCTGCAGCACTGGACTTGGGACTGACCTTTCTTCCTAAAACAAATCCCTGTCAGAAGGCATTTTGGTGCTGCTAGTCAGAGAAGTGTAGCAGCTATCGGACCTCCTGGATACCTGAAACAGCCTTAACCCTCTCGTCCCTTCCGTGAACCCCAAGAGAGGACTGTAAGTGGAAGCAATATCTGCTTTCATGACCAGGTGATGAACACTTACTGGAGCAGTGGTGCGGGGAGACTCGTTACCGCCCTAAAAGGATCAATTCTATACACAGAGGGACAAGGATTCAAATCTTTACCACACTACATAGTAACTAGGTTTTTCTGTGATTAATGAAGGGATTTAGCATTCTGTGCTAGGTGCAGAAATGTACCCAAGAGACTGTCATGGTCTCAGTTTTGCCCTCACATAAAATGTGAAGTGCAGTGAGTAACTCCAGGGTTTCTTCTTCCTCTCTTTTTCAGGTTCCTCACTGACCCTTTGCATTTTTTCCGTGTGATGGGCAGAAATAGGGTGTTTTCCATCCACATTACAGACTTCTGAAGAATAGCACTATCACTGCATAATCCTTCTGTGACTTGACTTTCAATTACATTGAATTCCATAAATCCCATGAAAGTGCTCCCATTCTTACATGCACAGTGGTCCAGCATGCAAAATACTTGGATCCAAAAAGTTAAGTCAGTCAGTCACCAGGTAGAGGGCAAAGTAAGGACACTTTGGCTCTCTCATTTTCTCCAGTTGTTTGTAGGGTGTTGTCATGTATCATAATTCAGCTTTAACAGGAATTTGCATATCACAGAGCACTTGAACAGATTGCCCAGAGAGGCGTTGGAGTTGCCCTCATTGGAGATATTCAAGAACTGTCTGGACTCAATCCTGTGCAATCTGCTCTAGGATGACCCTGCCTGAGCGGGGGGATGGACCAGATGACCCAGTGCGGTCCCTTCCAATCTTACCCAATCTATGATTCTGTGACACTGTGAATATGGAGCTTTAATCAGTAATGGTTGCTCTGGGTTTTCCTTTGGTTTATTTTCATACAGAAAACTTAGGAATCAAGTTGTTTCAAAATCTTGTGAGTCAATGAAAGTTTTTGTTGCTCATTGGATGATGGTTGGAAGATTTTCAGTGATTTGAAAAAAAATGGAGAAGTACAAGAGTTAAACAAGGTGTTTTAACAGAAAGGATTAAAGATGTGGTACCAAAACAGAGAACAGGGAGGTGACTTCAGACCCCATCCAAAATCTACTTATCAGATGTCAACTTCCATTGACTTCAGTGGGCTTTGAATTAAAACCATAGTTTTTATTGAAACAAATTTCTATTCCTTTCTACAAAGCTCTTTTAACATGCTTAAATGTGTGCATGGTACATCAACCTCCGTTCATGGCTAGAGGAAGGGATCATCTCCTGAAAATTGCTACAGCCACAAGATCCGGATGGGCCAAATTTTCTTTGAAATCAAAAGGACTGCTAATGTAGTAGATCCTTCATAGAAACAGTAACATCACCATTTCCTACACAGTAAAGGACCAGTACTACTGCTGAGCAGAGTGAGATACATCCAGTCCTGCCCAGAGGACACCGAAAGGGTCCCTCAATGAAAAATAATTAACAAACTAAAACTAAGCATCTCTAGAGCTAAAGCACATAGGTAATTGTTCAGCTGGAATTGCTGCCCTGCAGTTATGCTGCTTGGCAGAGACTGCTGCGATCCAGCCTCTCATCTTCCCACCACATTGTGATGCTCTGTTTGGGTAGCACCTCCATCCTCACAGAGCACTGAGCAGGCCATGCCCAGTTCGTGGAGGAGCAGTGAATGAGCCGGCAGGCTCAAGACAGCACACGTCACACCACTTAAAATAGCCAGGCATGTCTGAAGGACTGCGTCGACCCCAAGGGCCTCCTGTTAAACTGTAACAGGAGTTCTGCATACTTACACGGATACCAATAGAGAAAATGCTGATCTTTGTACAAGCCTCTGGTTAAAAATAAGTTTGATCTTTTGAATTTTTGAGATTTTTTTTATGACAAAAGTCTAAACCAGGTGGCTCTAACTGGGTGGTAGGTGAGGTATTTTCCCCCATGGTCTGCTTCCAGAATTAGCTTCATACACTGACTTGAAAGTGTTACTCCCAGCTCATCCTTGCCCTTGGCAGGGTGCTTGGGGAGGAGATTCACTGAGGATCCTCTCTCCTCACGCGATTCAGGGGCTGGGATTTTGCACTGACAGATAAGGCCAGAAGGCTTCTGCTTCCTCTCTCCAGGGACAGCATCATGCCCTTGGAGACCTCTACCAAAGCAGCAGGCTCCTTCCTTCAGGTTACCTCCTCAGCATCTCTGAGAAGGCAGAGGCCAGGCCTGTCATCCCTGATTATTTCCTTCAAACTTACTGTGACATATCTATTGAGAGAACATCATCACTCTTTAAAGACTTAAGTATAATTGAGAAATGCATACACCAGACAGGTGATCTTCACATTCTGGGCCTTTCCACCTACCTGTCTACCTACAACCACACTGCAGGAATCATAGAATCACAGAATGGTTTAGGTTGGAAGGGACCAAATAGCATCAACCCTCTGCCATGGGGAGGGACAGCTTCCACAAGCCCAGGTTGTTCAAAGCCCCATCTAACCTGGCCTTGGATGCTTCCAGAGATGGGGCATCCACAACTTCTCTGAGCCACTCTGTTCCAGTGCCTCACCACCCTCACAGTGAAAGGTGGTGATGAACTATTGAATGACAGCTGTAAATAACTCTTGCTCTTCTTTAACTAGTAGTATAGTATGAACCCAAAAGCTTATGATCCTGAAGAAAGTTTGGAGAGAGATGAACATTTACCTCCTCTCAACTATGTGATTTTTCTTCCTCTGGCAACTCAAGAGGCAACACTGACAGACAAAGAAAATGAAACTGTGCTGAAACACCTCTGTGCCCTTCTAACACTCTGCAGAACTTCCAGCAGCCCTGTGAAGCGGCAGACAGCAACGCCTGCCCTGAGAAGATGCCCACAGATTGTGGCAATGCACAGCTCCACAGGATGTATTCACCAAGCCACTGGCTTGGGTGCACTCACGGCTGCAGGTGTGTGCATGTCCCATGGAGCATCCAAGAGCCAGGAAAGGGGTGTCAGGAGGATACGAGTGCCCCATGGCCCGAGTTGCAGACTGTGAGGCCTCCAACAAGTAAAACAAATTCATCTAGGAAGAGCAGAAAGTGCAACTCAGTTATTTGGCTCAAGAGGACTGAGGCACGTGAGCCAGGCAGCATCTCAAAGGAGTGGGCTTATGCTATCAAGATCTCAAATGTGTGGATACCTAAGTTGACTTTTGGATGTCATCTCTGCAGTCATCTGGAAATTGTCCTTTATTCTCTCCAGTTTTCTATTCCATTAATCTGTTTCAGCAATATCCGACCTCCTGCTTCTGACAATGCTGTGAGTTTGTCCTGAGCATGTGCTCTTTCTCTCTCCTGTCCCCACAATTACACACCCACTGTGTAGCCTCTCTCCTCTCATTTCCATTCACCGAGCACTGCTCTTCTGTCTTCCAATAAGCCCAAGCCTGGTTGCACTCTCTCTCTCCAGCTAATGATAGCACCATTCATCTCCTTCAGAATTTTTGTTCTGCAGTTTTTCAGTCCAGACCATCTCCTTCCCTCCTGCCTCAGGGATTTCTCCAGAGCCATCCTCTGCTCCCACCAGTCTTGTCTTCTGTACTATCAAGAAAATTACTCCTGCTGCTTAGGGAACTCAACCTGCTCTATGCTTCTGATGCCAAATGGGTTGACAGAGTAGTGTGAGCTCTTGCTCAGGTCCACCCAGACTTATCATCCTACAGCAGACTTATCACCTGGCACTGTTGACGTGGAAGGAACTATGAGTTATGAGTCACAAGGGAGATAAATTCCCCACCTGTGGCTTGCACTTTTCATTTCCCAGCCCTGCATAATGTGACTGCTGCAACCTGTCTGTAACAACACACACCCCTGTAGGATTCCTTGGCAATACATCACTGTTTTGAAAGATGAAAGGCAGAAAGCCTCTGGAACATCCTTTTCCTCCGTGGCCACTGCCATGAGGAGGCTCAGAAGTATGGGAGCAGCCCACACCATGCAGGAAAAGCCCCTGAGTATCTCACAGGTAGCCATGGGGACTCGACAGGTGCCTGGGGACTAGAAGTCCCTGTCTAGATGCTCTCACCTAGAGGAGAGAAATGACAGTGGCAAGGTGTGCAAAATGCTTCCCTGTGGCATGTAACTCAGCACTGAACAATTAGAAAGATGACAAAGATCAACCTTCCTGTACATTTTAACGTAAAGACATGGAGATAACACTGCCTAGTGAGATGTATGACTGCAATCAGTAGATTATGCACTAAATACCTTTCAATGAGCATTTTGGTGATGGTATAATCCTAGCAGCTCAAAATGTGCGTCACTTTTGAAATGCATTACAGAAGGCAGCGTGGTAGTCTTAAGACACTGTCATGCTGCTTTTTAAAACAGAATTGTTCTTAAGTTGTCCAAGTTCAAAGTGCAGAGAATGACATATGCAATATTTTTTAGCTCTTGCAACATGCTCACCTCCCAGATTAGATTCAGGTAAGTAAAAAAATAATGACTGCTCAGAGGTGCTCCACCCTTGCTCTCCTAATGGTCCTTTGCTGAGACCTAAAAAGGTAATGGTCTGGCGGCGAACAGTAGATGTGACTGTTTCTTTTCTTATTTTCAGAGCCCAAACCTGCTGTTAAGGTATGGGGACCAGTGCTATTGAACCCATCAGACCATATGGGAGCTAAGCCGTAGATTGCCAGTTGCCGGGAAAGAAGGGAAAACCTCTTACGTTTTACGTGGCTCCATCGCTCAGTTAGCAGAAGAGCCGATAAAATAAGAAACGTCTTCAAAGTTGAGCGACCCGGGATTACTTGGGGTAACTTAAGTCTCTCGTTTGAAACCGAGCCGGGCCGGAGGAAGGCTGCGTTTTGCAGCTTCACTTGTACCCTCTCCGCCCCGGCAGCGCGCCCGGGCTCGGAAGCCAAAGCCCCCGAGGGTTGACGAGGGGTAGCCCCTTGTCCCGGAGCGCGGATCTCTCTCTGTCTCCGGGCACCAGCCCCCCTGCCCTGGGCTGCCGCGGCGGAGCCGCTGGGGCTGCGGGGACGGGTTGGGGGGTAGGGGGGGGTGTGGGTGCATGTGTGTGTGAGGAGGGGTGCCCTCCGCTGCAGTACCGCGCCTGGCCGCGCACCGGCAA
>VWZW01002796.1:319324-399593 GCA_013397115.1 Edolisoma coerulescens | reverse complement strand
CCCGTGTCCCGCGCCGCAGACAAAGAGGGGTCTGGCCGCTCCGCACCGCGCTGCGCGGGGCCGCCCCTGCCCGCGGAGCCTCGGGCGGGGCGGCGAGGCCGGGTGGGCTCGGGCCGGGGCTTCAGGGGATGCCGCGGGAGCGGGGCCCGGCTGCGGAGCGCTGCGGGCGGCAGCGGCGGGGCGCTGTGGGCTCCGCAGGCGCTCTGGGCGGCGGTGCCCCGAGTCATCGGGGTGCGGAGGAGGGCGAGCAGGGTTTTCAAAGCCCCTTTCCGCAGCGTAAACACTTCGCGCTCAGAGCTGCCCGCAGCGGGGTCCCGCAGCAGAGACACTCGGGCATAAACAGTTTGCGTAACGCTGCCTCGGCCGGGTGCAAGCCGAGTGCCAAATATCTTTTTTAAAAAGAAGAAAAAAACCCTGATGGGAAACAAACATTTAATCAGGCACAAGATATAAACGAAACATCACAATGCATGTGTTGCTAAAATGCTTAAGCAGGAAGCATATGATTTTCCATGGATGTTTTTCCAGGTGAGTCATGGTATTCGCTGCATGCTCTTACTCATTACTGAAGATCCCAGGCCGGTGGCATGTACAGTATGTAGAATGGGAAGATTTAGTTGGGCAGATGCATTAAGTGCAAGTAAGGAAAAACACCTTTTCCAGTGGTGTGGTGGAGTAATTGTGAACTTGTGACTACCAGCATAGAAATCTCTATGCTCTCAATTTGTCCTTTTACTGAATTCCTGTGGCAGCCAGCATTACACTAGAAAGCTGTCACTTTTCATAACACGAAGTGCTCTGCATCGGTCATGCAACTCTTTTCCAATTCAAGTGAAAACAAGCACCCTTTCAAAGGGGGTTTCCTCTCCCCCCTTTCTGCCCCTGGGACCCATGTCTGTGTGCCAGCAGCGTTTCTCAAATCCTACTGAAGCCGAGGTCCCTTGCCCCAGATCTGACCCCGGGTGAGGAAGGGACCCTCAATGCCTGGCCCAAAGACAGCTGCAGTCAGTGACCGTGCATGACCAGGGCTGTAGTATACCCTGAACTGGGAGCAATCAAATACTCTCAGCTCCCAGGGTCTCACATGGGCTTTGGTAGCCAACCCCTCCCAGCTGGGCTCAGGCAGAGCCTTGTCCCTGCCCTGGGGCCAGCTACGCCAGCCCTACCACCAACTGCAGTCACGGGGAAACCTCCCATTGACCAGGTCCTCCTCCACTGCATTCCTGGAGGCAGCAGTCTGGTGTGCAAAAAACAAAAGGACTTGATGAACACAAACAGTAATCTCAACCTGTCTGATGGTGCTGACTGAGCCCTGCTCTTCCTACCACTTCCCAAACCTGCTTTGCAATCCCACAACTGAGGGAACCGCAGTAAATGTTCATCTATTTGTGTAGCGGCCGACTGCACTGTGTTACATGTAGCCAAAGAATCCAGGAAAGCAGCCAAAGACATAAATTAGGCCAACTACTGGCTAGCCTAACTGATAATATGATAATAGCACTTAACTCACCTACCCGTCAGGAGAGCTACGTAGCTTAGTTAATGTTTATACAACTCTTTGAAAAGGATGTTCAGGAGTTGTAAGTGATATTACATTAACCTCACAGTTCTATTTGTTTACTTTTCTAGAGCAAACGTATTCTGCACTGTTACTATAGGTCATCTCCAACACAGCTTTACCAGCACACTGTAGGAAGCTAACTTGACTGAGCATTTCTTCACTAAAAATTTCCCAAGACTGCTTACCCAGTGAAATCCAGAGACTGGATTCAGAAGTGCCTTGTACTGGGTGCATAGCAAGCAGTGGTTCACAGCTGTTCTGAGGGAACATTATAGAAAACCTGTACAGAGCTTTGGTGGTAGAAGTGTTTTTTATCCAGGGTCTTTCTTGAGGAACACGAAAAGTGGGGAATACCGTCAGGCTTGGAAGGCTTAGCACTGCTAGTGCATAATATAGCTTAATTGCAGCTATGGCACTGTAGGCAAAAGCTGAATAAGCCCCAGATAAAGGACTTATTGGATGCTAAACTGAAATGACCTTCGGACATAACAAAAATGCCAAGAAGACATTAACTGGTGCACAAAGCTGACTGTGTATGACTGGTCTGGTAATAAAGAAGACATTATGCACCTCAGATGCTTTGACCTGCACATATCCAAGTCATCAGAGTTTTTTTATGTTAAACAATTCACCAAATACCACCTTGACCTACTCTTACATTTATAAATAAAAAGTTGGAGAGCCCCTAATCAAGCATTCGTGCACCAAGAGTTACATTGATTACTTGGAAAGTTACATGGTTTCACAGTAAAGCCCATGGTGATTTTATTTTTCTTTGATACTTTAACTGTGGATTTTAAAATTGACAGGACTTCCAGAAAAGCTTGAACAAAAACCACAGAGCCTCAGCTGTGTGGCAGCTTGCCAGCATAATTTCAACCAAAACTTTTTTTTTTTCTTTTCCTTTTACACACACCAGCAACAGCCTTTCCAAACTTAAGCAGTGCTACAATTAAACACTGATGTCGGCCACAGTTTCTGATTGTGGGAAGATTTGGAGTAGGGATGGAGTGGTGAGAAAGGGGTGAAGACTCGAGGTCATTGCTGGCAGGTGATATTCCTGTGGGCTCTCACACCCCAGACACCTGATGTGCTGCACTGCGGTCCCCCATGGCAGTCTCCTGGCCTTGTGGCAGCCTGCCTTCTGCTTTTCTCCACTTCCCCAGGGCCACCTGGATCCCCTTGGAGGCCTCGGGGCATGGGTGACATGGCTCTGAAGCCTCAGCCCTGCTCTGGTCCCTCAAGGCGAGAGGGCAGGGTGTACTCATCTCTTCTCCTGCCTGCTCTGCATCTCTTGGTAGGGATTTTCCCAAGTGCGGGGAAACCCTGAAGGGTTTTGGGGTGGGTTTTTTTGCTTTTAAAGACAACACTGAGCTCCACAGAGGGGAGAGCTGAGCAGCAGTGCCACACTGTCCCACAGCCCCTCCAGGGCTCGGTGGGTACCAGCGGCACACGGTTTCGGCGGGGGCAGCATCCCGCGTGCCGCGGGACGTGTCTGCTCCGACGGGGTGGGGTGCTCGCACCTCAGGAGCCTCCATCAGCCCCCCGCTCTCTGTCCCGCAGGTCTGGGCGGCGTGGCGGCAGCGGGCAGTCCCTGCGAGAAGGCCTGCAACCCTCGGATGGGCAACCTGGCGCACGGGCGGGCGCTGCGCACCGACACGTCCTGCGGCCGCCGCGCCGCCGAGCCCTTCTGCGCCTACAGCGAGGACGCGCAGCGGCGCTGCCGGCGCCCCTCGTGCGGCCGCTGCAGCGGGGCCCACGCGGGGCTGGCGCACCCCCCCGCCGCCATGGCCGACTCCCCGTTCCGCCTGCCCCGCACCTGGTGGCAGGCGGCCCGGGACGCGCCCCGCGAGACCATCCGCCTGGACCTGGAAGCCACCTTCTACTTCACTCACTTGATTATGGTCTTCAAGTCGCCCAGGCCCGCTGCCATGGTGCTGGAGCGCTCCCAGGACTTCGGCGAGACGTGGAAGCCTTACAAATACTTTGCTGCTAATTGTTCGGCCACCTTCGGGCTGGAGGATGATGTGAGGCAGAGAGGAGCCATTTGCACTTCCAGATATTCGAGCCCCTTCCCCTGCACTGGAGGAGAGGTAAGTCTGCCTGGGTTGGGACCAGAAAGCCCCTGCTCCAGCCCCCTTTCTCTCTGCAATCTCTGCACCGGTGTTTATGCTTCATATTTCACTACACCAGCATCTCTTATCATCGCGTGTATTTCACAAGGTGAATTAATGTAATTCATTCCTAGGTGATGTAGGCACCGCCCTGCCTCTTGCTTTGCTGAGTTCGTAGTCCCTCCCTTTTCCAAAAATTTCCTTTCCTTTCGCCTGGTGAACCCCCCTGCACAACTGCAACCTAGGCAGGTGCTGCTAATTCCTCAGGAATGCCAAAGGGAACGTCACTCTAGACAGCTTTCTCCAGATCTTGCAGGCGTGCGGTTTTGAGGTGATGCAAATCAGTCTGACCAAAATGCAACTATGTTAAAATTAATAGTCACCAGGTTGACTTCTAATAGTGGCTGCCTTCTCTGAGAAGTAGGCGTGTAACCAAAGTAGCTACTCACCACACACTGAAGTATGGTTCCCATAAACCAGGTTAGCCAGGTAATTTTAAAACTTATGGATTGTCTTCTTTTTTCCTGTGCATACTTATGTGAAAAGAACTTGGGAAAAAAAGGAAGAAAGGCATCACGTTTGCTAAGGAAAAAAAAAGTGAAAGTCAGATGATTTTCAATGTCAGAAACAGCAGACAACAAATGATGCATTTGGAGGCGCTACCAATAATACTCTTCCCTTTGTGCAATTCTGTCCCCCAGTGCTGGAGAGCTTCCCCTGGGAGCTGCGGCCATGGGGCCACCCTGCTGGGTCCCCGCGCTCGTGGGGGCGCATCCCCGGTGACCAGCTCTGGGCTTTAAAGGCTGCTCCCTCTAGTGGCCCGATTTGATGAACTTGCCTGAAAGCTTAATCAAAATTCCCCTCTGGCCTAACACAGAGAAAGGATAAAATCTGGTTAGCGAATCAGGAGATCACTTGTATCATTGTAGTTTCTGCTGAGAACTGGTTTTGACTTGAAAGCCCGATCCTTGGAGATCGGCATTCATGTTGAGAAAAATCATGTTTTCAGACCTTTTTGCAATCATTTGTGGTCACCTCTAGCTGTGCTCTGGCTAGGAAGGCACTCTCTGCAGAAATACTGACAGCTGCTTTTTCACCAAAGTGCATCTCTTAGCTGTGTCTTGGGAGGCAGCCAATGTCTTGCTCTAGGAGAAGCTGTTCCATGCTCTCATCAGCTCAGAAACAAGGATCTCCAGACCTGTCAGAAAGATCCAAGATGACTATTCCATTACATTTTAAATCAAATGGTTGGTTAGAAAAAGTGCTATCTTTCTTTTCCTGACATCCTTTGCTCGTGCCCCCCAAAAGCTGCCTAACTTCCTTTCAGAGTGCAATATATAAAGGGGCTTACAAGAAAGGCAGAGAAAGACTTTTCAACATGGCCTTTTCTGACAGGACAAGAGGCAACTGTTTTACACTGAAATTGATTTAGATTGGACAGAAGACATTTTTTGATTATCAGGGTCATGAGGCACTGGAACAGGTTGCCCAGAGAAGCTGTGGATGCTTCATCCCTGGGAGTGTTCAAGGCCAGGTTGGATGGGGCTTTGAGCAACCTGATCTACTCAAATATGTCCCTACCCATGGAAGGGATGCTGGACTAGATTATCTT
Organism: Edolisoma coerulescens; assembly: GCA_013397115.1. NCBI lineage: Eukaryota > Metazoa > Chordata > Aves > Passeriformes > Campephagidae > Edolisoma > Edolisoma coerulescens. Next base: position 394,306 of record VWZW01002796.1, on the reverse strand, counting down.
TGGAGTTCTCTTCCCATCCAAACAATTCTGTGGTTCTGAATCAGGGCTAACTACAAAGTGAGACCTACAAAAGAAAGGATGTATGTACCCCACTGGGAATTTCTCAGGCCATCAGTTCTTGTGCCAGCCTCTGTGTCCCACCACCTGAATCATAAACCTATGCCAGCCTGTGATGGAGGGCAGGGACTGAAATCCACAGCTCTTAGGCCAGCCAATGGCACTTCTCTGGGGCGTATGACTTGCATGCTCCTTTTTCAGCTTTCTGGGGATTTTTACTCAGGGGTGAGAAACCCAGGGCATCCTACAAGGCAGTATTTGCCTCACTGATGTTGGATCCCATGTTGCTAGCACTCTGATGCAGTTTTCATTATGGTCACTGCACACCAGGATGGGGGCTGTGCCTGTAGAGAACCTGTGCAAATCCCAGCCTCGGGCCAGCTCCTCTCTGGGTTGGTGCAATGTGTGGGGACAGTGAAATCGAGGTCTTGTGTGTAGAAAGCAATGCCTGTCTCAAGAAGAAAAGTAATTCGGTGGTGTTTGATGCATCTGCAGTAGCATGCTGCAAAAAGAGGCTATGTACCGAGCTTGCTCCTGTGGGATCTCTTCTTTTGGCATCGCTTTAGTCTGTGTTAACTGCAAAGAAGCTGTAAAAGTCAAGAGCATTTAATTGTTCCAGGTTTTAAACAAATATTGCATCCAAGGGGCTGGAGCTTAGAAGATTTTGCTCATATGGTACACTTCAGTTTCCTGCACTTAAATACCACTTTTTACCTGCAAAGTAATAGGAGCAGCTCTCCAGATGGCAAGCCTGCATGCTTAGCAAATATCCCGTTTAATTTATTACAGTGTGCTGCATTCCAGCAATTACTAGTAGCTGCCAATAGCAACATGTATCTGACCTAAAGAAACATCAGAGTTTTGTGTTCTGTTTGGAGTTATGTTGTGCTTTACTCCCACTTCGGTAGCACCTAATTTCAGACATATGGAAACAGTAATTTCTCTTGAAACAGTGGTTTCAAATATGTAGTCATCCGAAATGTCCACATCTGAAGGGTATTACTCATTACTCTGAAGGGTATTACTCATTTTCTTTAAAGCACAACTACAAATTCTGTGAGTGCCACAGGATTTCTTTTTTAACTTTTTAGATGTATTTTTTTTTAACTGTGATGTAACAACTGTAACCCGTGATCCAAACTGTGTGTCACACTGTCTGTACGCTGCTTTCTCACACTTCAGACATTTCAATGCCATATGTGCATCTCTGGGCACAGCATTAAGGGCTTGCAGGATTTTGCAGGATGCTGGGGTCTCTCTGCATTCTGCTGGCAGCTCACTCACTGCTGTCTATCCCCTTGGATGAGCAGTTTGTCTCAGGTGAAGCCTCGGGTGGTGGTGACTCATCCCAAATGTCACTGGAGGTTGGCAGAGACCTGTGGCTTGTAGGGCTGGTGGTTTCTGCTTTTAACCCTCTGCAAAGAGCAGGCGGTGCTGATCCGCCTGCATGTCTGCCGATTGTTACAGCGCCTGCAAGCCCCAATTCAAGGCATCAGTGTGCAGAACCCCATGGTACTCAGGGGCTTAGGGCCTCTTTTCAATATATCGGCTGTCTTAACTTGGGTCAAAGGTGTATCTGCTTCACCTTTTATTGAAAAGAAAGATCAGAGTTTTTGCATTCTGCCCTCATCATCATGAGTCATTCCTTAGATGCCTACTTCAACTCTTATGACAAAAATCCTCCCTCATCAGAATTTGCCATGATGTTGATCTTGAGGAGATTTATGATAGTGCAGACAGCAAGCTGCCAAGCCACTACATTCGTTTCAAAGATCCAGACGTCAGAAATGCTGAAATGGCTCTGGGAGATGCCTTTCATCCTTCTGCAGCAGTGTGGCTCTGGGCTTCCCTTTGCAGTGGTGGGACTGGGGTGGTGGAGAGCACTGGCAGAGCAATACTTTTGGAAGCGGCACCGTGCTGCAGTTACCTAAGCTGGGCGCCACCTCAGCAGTGGGAACCAGACGAGGTAATTATGTCACACGCCATGTGTGGCACTTGGAAGGTCTATTGATGGGTAGAACCACCTCATCAGGGACGTGGCAGGTCCCTGCTCTTCTTTGCTTCCTGTCCCTAATGCTGCAAGTCCACTGGACATAGTTATCTCTGATGTGGATGCGGCTCCAGCCTGAGGCAGGTGAGACATGGAGGATCAACAGCCCTGTGGTGGGATTAGGAAGGAAAGGACAAATCTGGGCAGAACTGCCAAGCAAAGAGGTTGAAGGCTGTACTGATGTTGGGAACACTGCACTAAAATGCCCTGGGTTTGGTCTAAATGGTTTTCTTGGTGGAAGTAAGCATAGGTTCACAGGTCAGCATGTGCCCAGAGACCTCAGGGGCTCTGCTGAGCTGAGCCCCATACCAGGGCAGCCTGGCTGGAGTCTGACCTCATGCAAAGAACCAGTGTTTCAACAACCAGCAAGGTAGTCAGTGATTTCTCTGCAAGTATAGAGAAGCCAAACAAACCAACTGAGCCTCTCCTCAGCAGGGAACAGGAAAGGAGGCAGATGGTGGGTGCCCACCTCCTGCCCTGGCATCCCAACCTTGGTACAGCCAACCTGGGTTTCCAGGAAGCTTCAAGCATCTGCCTATTTGAGGTGAATTAATTAATATAGTGAATTAATTGTTTCATAACAGCAGTTTGTTCAGCATAGGCATAAACCTCTAAATGTTAGCCTTATACCACCAGTGTTTTAAGAGAAAGGCTATCGCCAAGTTTTAGCCTGAATCATACAAAAATGCTACAAATGCTGAGTATTTTCATTGTTTTTCAGGGTGTAACCTGAAACATTATTGCAAGGGAAATCTGGATTCGCCAGCCAAACATAATCTGATCCAAGTAAACAAGATGCAGAAATAAACTCTTTCAGCTTCATGCTCAGACAGGAATACTAATTCTACTAGTGTGCATAAATGGCTATCTTGCCTCCCATAGTTCAGATCATATTAATATTTCCTTTTCAACACTCTAATCTTAAAATTATCCTTGGCTAAGGATCACTGTTGAGGGCTCATCGACAAGGGGCCCTTAGCAGATGTTAATTCTTTAACTGTGAGTGAGAGTGACTGTCCACTCTGCAATGCAATTATCTCATTCACTTTACATTCCCATCTGTGGTCAATTCAGATTAGCTCGCCTGAATGTCCCCATTTAGACAAGCTCCAGGATAAAAGGGCTTACTGAAGCAGAGTCTCCTTGACAAGATTTTAGTAAATTAGTAACTTTTTTTAGTGTTCATCTATTTAGAATACTGCTAATAAATCACTTGGAGACTTCAGCTATTGTTGCTGTGTGCTATTTATAGAAGAGGCACATTTGCAGCTTGACTATATTTCAGCAACAAATTCTAACATGCTTTTAACTTTTGAAACATCACATTACCACTGTTTTGCTGTGGGATGCGTGTCTCACTGAGCATTTTATTGATCTCATGCCTTCCGTAATGGAAAAACCTTCGTATGTTTTGCCTTCCACTGTTACTGCATGTAGCTGGCCTCTCTTCTTTAAGGTTTTGGACACCAGTCCTACTGGTTTTACCTGAAATTAGCTACATAGAGCAGAAGTAAATTGTATCTTTCTACTCACAAGTCTGACCATGACAGACAGTGAGTGATTGTAACACCCACTGCTGACGCAAATAGGAGTTAAAGACAGTCAGTAACTTTTATTTTTGAGTCCTGATTTTGGTTTGTAGAAACTTCTGCCTGGTTGGATTTTTTGTAGCTTTTAGGCCCAAATAAGCTTGGTTTTCAAGCTTATCATTGTTGTCCTTAACTGAAGCTGCATTTTCATTGTGCTGAGATCCTTCAAGGATCTTGTGGGTAACAGATTTGAGTTCAGTCACTTGTAGACCTACACAGAGAACCTGGGCAAATATGCAAGAATAACCTCAAAACAGCCTGGGATGTCAACCCATTAGAGGGCTGCAAACATCTTTTTAAATTGTCCTGTGCCACTGACATCTGCACAGAGAGAAAACAAAGGCCCAAACTGATGAGAAGGAAAGAGGGATCCTGGCAGGTGTTCAGCAGTGCTCAGGACGTGCGAGGACATACCTGGGGAAGTATGTTTTCAAGTCCCATCTCTACACTTTCTAGAAGTGCACTTTGTAGGAAAAAGACCTCTTTAACAGCATCTTCCTGATCATCCTATCTTTGGCAAAACACAAATTGTTGAGCTCTATTCAGAAATGCCATGTGCAAAGGAGAGCCTGTTCAGCTAGGGGTGGTTGGGGTGATGGCCAAACCCTGTCCAGCTCTTTGCATTATATCACTAAATCTAGCAAGACATGGGGACCATTATTTCATAAGCATAAGAATAATGATTTCTAGGGAAATAGTTAATGAGATGAAGTAAATGAAACTAGGCTGGAGTCAACAAAATTGCACAGGAGCCTAGAAATCCCAGGCTGTGGCACCTGGCTGTAGCAGCACACCAGCAGGACACCATCTCACCACCAGCCACCTTGCTGATGGCTGTGTTGAAGTGCATCCCTTGGTTTGGTCCTCAAGCTTTCCTTCCTGGCAGGGAAGCCCATCTTCCCAAGCACTGTGGGGGGTTTACAAGCCAGTGCAAGTTTCCAACAGTGGAGGAGAGGAGATTCTCCCTTTAAATAATAGGGCAGCAAAAAGCAAATCAAGGGAAAAGGGGAAACTTTAGCTTGGTTTTCACCTGTGCTTGGGAGGATAGGAGACAAGGGCCATTCTGGGCATACGTGGAGATGAACTTTTGGTCTCTGACAGATTTTACCATGAAAGATACTTTAGAGTTCAGTCACTAACAGGGCTGAGCAACACAACTGTTGTTTTCAGGGCATCTTTAAGTTTTCTGCCTTTTAAGTTTTCTGTATGTGGAGTACCAGGCATGATGCTGCCAGATCTGTGGGCCCAGTTGTGACAAATCCCTCCCCCTCTCCCATGGACCATCCTAAAGGAGTGTCCCCTTATGAGGCCTCCTGGGTGCTCAGCGTCTCTGAAGGACAACGGCATTTGAAGAGCAAGATGCTTCTCCAACCTGCCCCACGATCCCCTGCATGATTTCTCCCATTACAACTAGCCCATAGGATCGTCTCCTTTTCTTCCTGGATTTCCCAGTGCTTTTGGCACTTGGGGGTTGGCCCTCTGCTTGGCCAGCTCTTGAAATGCAGCCACCTCTGGGATGGAGCCTAGCCAGTGTTTAACAGTGCATATCAGCAGTCCCCTGTTTGGAACAGCAAGTTTCTAACAACTGCTTCTGGATCGACCTCCAATTATGGCTAAAACAAATTATTCTTTGGAGGGAGCTTGACCAGTCTGTGAAAGGGGGTATATTGTAGGCTGCCAACAGCAGGAGGGAATGGGTCCCAGGGCTCCAGGATACCCTTTCCAAACTTCTTATGTAGGATGTGAAGAGCACTGTACCCACATGAAACAAGAGGAGTTTGGGTAGGCAGAATTTAATTCTCTAAATTGGCATCTGGCCTTGTTAGCGGGACTATTGCTTCCCTTGAGAAAAGTGCCACGGGATTTTAACGGTGCCTCCGGAGCCTCTCTTCAGGCACTGCACCCCACTGCTTCATTTCACAGTTCATTTTTGGCATGAAGAGAAGGCTAGCTCACTTATTCAGCTTCCAGTTCTCTGGCTGGAAAGTAGGACTGCCATGTTTCTCTTTGGGATTCCTGGATACAACTGGTTACATGGGAAGCGTGTAACCTAAAGCAATTTATTGACATGTCTCAGAAGTTTTGGATCAAAAGCTCATTTGAGATTAATCACCATGCAACAGTGGGTGTCGGTGTGAGATACCCAGTCTAACAACATTCAAAATCCTATACAAATGGTAAAGTTCTCAAATTCTCCATGGGTAACATTTTACAGGAAGAAAAGAAGTTACTATCCAGAACCAAATTTACTAGATGCATATGCTATGAATATTTTACCACTAGTCTCTCTGCAGCATCCCTCATTCCAGTAATCAAAATCTGTAGCTATGGGTTGAAAGAGGGGTGCTGTTTCTTGTGACCTTTTGGACAGTGTGTAGGTACATAAAATTCAGACAGGTGTTCTTTTTCCCAGAATTAAGTCTAGCTCATGGTGGCTGGGTAGTTTAAGCAGCCGATCCTATAGACACAAAGCCTTTTCATTACAAACAAGAGCAATTGAAAAATATTCATGGAATTGTGTTACTCTTGGGCTGAAAGAAATCCCCTTGATCCTTAGTACCATTGCAGTTGCTGAAACACTAACCTGCTGCCTTTCAGGCTTTTGCAGTGGTGTGTTGTGCTCAGAAGCTGTTAAAGAGGTTATTCTGCAGCTCTGGGGAGTGAGCCAGCTTTTCTTACAGCCCTATCAATGAAGAAGCAAGTCCAGTCATTTGTCTGGCTCTTCGGAGGTAGCTCCAGGTTTTTTAAGTCTTCCATATGCACAACAGGTACTGCCGGCAGGCCAAGGCTGAGAACATAAATCTTTTATGGGGATGGGGAAAGGAGGGGAATTGCTGGAGGGAAGAGTATTTAAATACCATCTTTCTTGCTGATGGCTCAAAGGACTTCATATCATCCCCTGAGATGTGCTGGTTCATTTTCCTGACTGGGCTAGCGCAGCCTTGGAAACAGTGATTCTAAAGATGAGAAAAAGGCAATAATTGTTTTTCTTGATAGTTCATAGCTAATGATATCATGCATCTGGAGGGTTTTGTGAGCCAAGAAACTGAGTGTTTCTATCTGTTTGATGAGCGAAAGTAGTGGTTAGGCAAAATAGCCATTGTGGAATAAATTATCAGTTACTGGAGAAGCACTGTTAATCGGAGATGAAGAAATCCAAGAGTTTTGAGCTGTAGAGAGATTTTTCAGATAAGAACATTACTTTTGTGATCATTGTCTGCATGAAGACAGGAATGACCTCACAGTGTTTCATTTTCATCTAATGAAATTGTGTAGTTGGATGTTGAAGAGAAGCTGAGAAGATGGCTCCCATCTGATTGATTATTGCCAGAGGTTTCAGAGAACCTGGAGAATTCCCAAAGGTCTTGCCTAGCTCTCCTTGTGCCTTTTCCAGCCCCTCACTGGCCAGCTGCTGCATGTGAGTAGGAGCTCTGCCTGTACAGCTTCTCGCTTTTGAGAATGGCAGAAGAATGCTTTGAGTTTCCCAAAAGATAAACGTTACCTTGGTACAAATTAATTTGCGAGGGCTGATTATTTGAAATAGCTGGATTTTCATCCTGAAGTCTTTGTAAGAATGCATAACTTTTGGATGGTAAGGCAAGGGATTATTTGCCTTAATTTATGTGCTGTAAAAGACTGCAGAAGGGCTGGAGGCATGGGCCAAATGCTGTCTTATGTCAAATTATATGAGGCAGCCTTTTTAAGGTTGCTGCAGGAGTGCCATTTCTCCAGCATCTCAAGGAGCTCAGGGACTGCTGGTGGTGGTACACAGTGGGTTTCTGTCATGGTTGCTTGGGGATGTTGGTCGAGTGCTAAACACTGTGGCCTGCAAGATTCCAATGCTCACTGTGACCTTAGTGTGTCTGATGGTCTCCTCTCTGCAGTGGCAAGGCAGGTTTTCCAATTTCTATTGCTGTTTCACCTCGTCCAGGTGATGCTGAAGTGTGCACCTCTCTGCAAGAAAAAGAGAGTCTTCTTCCCTGCAGCCCACTTGGTCTGACAGGCAGAAAAATGAAGAAAGGTTTTAGAGGAGCTGGTGGGTAATACCTGCCCAGCTTAGGCTGATGAACTTTCCACACCATGTGATTTATTTGCAGCATCTGCCAAAAAGAAGATCAGTCGTTTTTTAGCCTAGGGTCATTGCAATGAACATAGCACAGAGATGCACATGGGTTTCTCTCCTAAAAGCCTGTTGCTTGGTGTGGTGACGTTTTGTCAGTAGAAGGTACCAGCATTGTGGCTCTTGCAGCCTTCTTCACAGGGGGTAGTAGTCCAACAGGCTTCATTTTCTGAAGCAACGAGATTGTTTTCTTAAAACTTGCAGGAGCTTAACACCTTTAAGGTGTGTATCCAAAAGGTGGTTGAAATTAGACAGTGGTGTCAGAGGTTTTTACACTGGACTGATAGGCAGGGACAGGGATACACATGCAGTGCAATGGCACAGGGCCCATTTCTGTAGGGAACTAACTTTGCAAGCAAAATATTCCTCTGCAGACACAGCTGTCCCCTCCAGGAAGAGCCAAGGAGAGCCTGGCAGATTTTGACCACACTGATGCAGAAAATGCCAGAAACTAAAATACTGACCAGGAGGGTAAATGCTAGCACAGAGTTGCACCCTCAATACTGAAAGTGGGAGACAGAAGAAGCTACCTGCAGAGTATCTGTCTCTCTCAGAAGGCATATGAGGGCAGGGAATCTGCTGGTTGTTGCCAGCACTAGGTCTGGTGTTTAGACCATGCATCAGATAGTAGGCGTGCCTGAGCTGCTCCTGCACTGGCAGGGCTGAGGGACCCTGTTAAACCAGGCAGCTCCTGTGTCTGAGGCTTCCCACTGTAAAAAAAAAGGTCCCCAAAGGTGTCAGGGCAGGTAAGACTGTCCCTGTTCCCCAGGGGTACCAAATTAGGTTCATTGCTGCAGCTTGAGTCTTGCTGCATGGCACAGCAAACCTTGAAAGTCAAGCCATCCTCACATGAATAGTAAGACAGTCTCACCTCAGTCTTCCCTGCACATGTTGTGGTGTGAGAAGCTTAATTACTCTTTCCTGGGAAGGCGCAGGGGGACAGGCGTAGGACAGTCTTAGCTCCAAGGTTCCTCTGCAGCACTGAAGGTGACTAAGCAGGGGTGTGTGAAAGAGGTGAGAGAACGCTCTCCTTGAAGGCGGAGCACCTGACTGGCATTGCATTTCTGCAGCTAAATTTACATCCAGCTCCATCAATCAGGCTTTTGTGGTGATGATGAGCTTATTGCTCCTAATAGATTTCTTGGGTGGGAGTTGAAAGCAGACACTGTGGCAGGTCGACAGCTGGCACGCATATTGCATCATTATTAATAGTTTCAGTTACACTTTTCTGGAAACCAGTCTTAATGCTCCCTGGGAGCTTTCCATAATGTTTACCAAGAGAATTTACTACTTATAACTTTTACATGTATTGAGCAGGAAAACTCAATTGCCACAAAAAAATTTCCCTACTAAGCTTCTCTGAACAAGACCAGCCAAGGCTGAAAGCAGTTGCCACTTTTGGGTAATGCCTACAGGAGAGCTCCTGGGCTGTTGGATGGGCTGCTCTGGCTGTGGAGGGAGGCGCAGGGGGACCGGGTGCAGGCAGGCCGTGGCTGGGGGATGGCAGAGGCGTACCAGGCAGTGATACAGCATAGACCATCTCAGCTTGTGCCATGGTTTGAAGTGACAGCCAAGGTCTGTGAGCACAAGCAGATGTGAGGCAATGCTGGGCACACAGCTGGGAATCCCAGAGCCAGGATGTCAGAGACAAGGGCTTACTTTCACCTCAGCCCCAGAACCAGGCAAGCAGTGTCTAACCTCAGCTGCTTGTTGTGCTTGAGGGAAATTTTTCAGGAGGCAAAGGGTTGAGGTCCTGGATGTGCTGGCAGAGCTCCACCACTGCATTTACTGCCTACATTTTCAGAGCCTTGTCCAGGCACTAAATAAATCAGATCACTTCCATTGACGTGGAGATTCCACAGGGCCCCATAATACAGGCCAATTAAGCACATTTATTTAGTGCCTACATAACAAGAGTCACTGCAGACTCCTAATGCAAACCTTAACTTTTCTGTTAAACACTTACTTAGACATCATATGCCTTTTTGTAAAGTGGTGCACATCCCTCATTGCTTCTGCTGTCTATCTGAATAAGACAGCAAACTTTTCATTCTCTTTATTCATACTATTTTTCCTTTTGTTCCTTTAAAATGCATTGAAAGGAATAAATCTACCAGCAAAAATCAAGTAAACCAGTTCTGAATTTATCAAATGCCCCTGAGCTAATTACATGAATCACTAATACGGATAGGTCATTATTGTAGAGTACTTACAGATACATTTTCATGCATCCAGGTCAGACAATACAGGGTAGAGTTCATCAGTCTCTTTTGGAAAGAAACCACACATCACTTCATGCGATGTCACCACCCTGGTTTTCATTTACAACCAAGTAAAAATGTGGGGGTTTTTTTAATATTTGTTTATTACTTTTATTTCTGCTGTATTCCTGTTTGTTGGCTTGTTCCCATGTGTATATGCTTCCTGAGTCTCCTATCCATTTGTTCTCTCTGTAATTTATCGATGTTGCCGTTTCATGAACCATCTCCTGCTGCCTTCCTGGCTGAGGCCAGGCTCCCAGTTGGAGGTTGGAGCGTGGCATCTCTGGCCAGGTGCAGGGACCCAGGGAATGGGCACGTGCATGGCAGCTGCAGGACCCTGTCCAAATCCTCTGTAACTGTGCCTGTTTCTGAAGGTCTGTGAGGAAGAAGCTTTTTGTGGATCACCCATGTTTCTTCAATGTCAAAGGCATTTGTATCCCAAAGGGTCCCACTGTATTGCTCTGGACATTTGTGTCTTGACAAAGGCCCGGGCCCTTGGTTCGGGTGGAGGTGGGCCTGTGACTCATCGAGAAACTTTCGCTCCTGGCAAATCTTTTGTTGGTTCTGTTGACTTCCTCAGGCAACTTTGACTTCACAGCCTATTTTGTTGCTGTCAGAATCATTCACTAGCATTTTCCTTCCCACTGTGGAGGTGTATGTATAAAGATGTCCTTTCATTGCCTCTCAAGTGTAAATATATTAGACTACTTCTTGCAAAGGGACTTTATGTATTTATATATCAAGGTCATTGTGGTGCAAGTGGTTATTGAGTGCACCATGTCCATGGCTGCTGCTATATTTATACGTAGGGCTACATTACTGCATCTGCGGAATGGTGAATAGCTCAAGCATCTTCTGCCACTAGAACCTGTGAAGTAATCAACAGAGCAAGAGTTGCTCATGACAGCCCATAAAGAAATGGAAACCCTGTGGAAATTTATTAGAGGCTGTCTATTTAATGATGTGACCAAACTGCAGACAGCGGCAGTGGTCTGGCTGAAGAGCAGAGTATTTTTACTTCATGGCACTTGCAAGGCACTGTGGGACAGCTCATCCACTCCTGCTCCCCTGGGAGTAGAGTGGGCTCCCTCCTGCCACCAACAGGCATCGCACTAAGAGGGTCAGGTGAACCCAACCCTCTTGTGACATAGCAGTGGCATTTCTCACTCAGAGACTGCAGACTACAGCTCCTATTTAGCTGTGTAGAGAGACCACCACAATGCCAAAAAAATCTCTCTGCAACTTTTAAATCACTCCTCAATTGATATTGCTTCATGCAGAAGTTGCTTTTATAGCACATGGGATCCAACAACATCGTTCCATATGTCACAGAAGGAACACTACCCCAAGGACTAGATATTTTGTTTCTTAGTGGTTCTCTTTGTCTCCTGGTTTGTGGCATGAGTTATTGCTAGATACTTAATTTTAAATGGAATCTGAGATAAAGATTCAGGTCCTGGGATTGTGTTTAAGAGGAATCCCAAATATCATAAGATTTAGAGTGAGCTAGCAACACTGGGAATGAAAACATCTTTCTGATAGGATATCATATGGATGTAAAGCACAGAAATGCTGGGGGTCTTCAATGTATGACTTCTGACTTGTTTTACAAAATATAAAATTTTAATTAGTGGATACATTTCAGAGCTCCTGATGTAAAGATCAGGGCCTCCCACACTTTGCTATCATACAGGGGGCTGACTACTGCCGAAGTCACATCGTCTGCCTAACGTTGTGATGCTGGACTCTGGTATTTTGTTTTGTAGGCCTCATACACGGAGACAGACTCAAGTGGGAAAGACGGAGGTCTGGTCACCATGGGGTGCTTACTGGTGAGGCTTGCTGCCGGCAGAACAGAATCCTGGCTGGACAGTGGCACCAAAGTCCTACCCACTGGCACCAGGGAGACAATGGGCTTGCAAAACCTCATCAGATGCACACACATGTTGACAAAGTGTTCTTTTCCAATTGTTCCTATACCCTTCCCCTTCACTACTAAAACTAAGCAGCATTTTGGTTGAGGAGACCTCTGACTGCAGTAGCTGGGAGTTGCCAGCAGAACCAGAGGTGTGAAAACCTGGTCAGGTCTGCTGTGCAAACCATGGTTCATTAGTAGAGAGGATGCTGAAGCCCTGTGCCCATCCTATTGGTGGACAGTTGCATGGAAAACCCAAGAAGAGGTAAAAGCAGGAAATCTGGCACTGCCCATGTATGTACGTGTGGCTGGGCTGCTGGAAAGCACAGGGTTGCAAACCCATGTTAGCTGTATGAGACCAGTGTGGCCCCAGTCATGTGCAGACTCCTGAGACCAGCTGGGATAAATTAATCATGTTAACAGGGGAATCTTGCTGGGAAACGCATCCTTAACCTTATTGTGCAGTGTCTGAGGGCTTGTAGGGTCCCAGCTGAATCTGCTGTGGCAGAGCAGAAAATGGCTACTTGCATGATGCACTACATGTTATAATGAGCAGTTAGTATTTTATTAAAGCAGAGCTGCCAGGGTCTGGGATGGAGGGATGGGGATGTTTACTGTCCTGGCAGCACTGAGACCAGGCTCACTCTGTTACACAGCTGCAGGGCACAGTGTAGCTCCCCAGGCCAGGGCTGCTGGGCACAGCCAGAGCAACACAGGACAGCCAGGGGGGAGCAGCTGAGAGCCTGCAGCCCCTGGGAATTACAGATAGAGCTCATGTTTAGCATCACTGTTTTCATGTATCCATAAAAAGAAATGTTTGTAGCATTTTAGGGTCTGAGCAGGAATACTGGCTCCATTGAAATCAGCAGCAGAACTCCCCCTGCATTCCACACAGACAAGATTTAACTCTGTCAGTGCAGAGGCACATGGGGTTATTGATTTCCTTGCTGTGATTCTCTTTACTAGAACCACAAACATCAGTCACATGCATTAAACAAGGATAGATAAACAAGGAAAACTGAAAACATGAGAGGAAAGTCTGCCGCTCCATCTAGCACAAATTGTTCCCATTTATGTATTTTCTTCCCTGCTCTCATCTGAATTAGGACAAAGAATTCTCTGAGATGCAATTTATGTAATATCAAGACACCCAAAATGCTAGTTTTTACTGAAAATTCTTGACCCAGCATTTTCTATTAACTCCACTAAAAGGAAATCAATGTCTCCAGTTTGGATTTTTCCCAAGGAATTTTCTTTCCATATCTGAAAGCATCTTGTGTTCCCAAAACCACTAACAAGTAAATGTGATCAGAATGGCGTTGATTTAAATTTGGGTAAATAACAAGCCTTGGGTAGAGGTGCAGGACTTGATGGTTGGAGTTCACTTGGGTTTCTATTGATATCTGGTTTATATTTTTATTTTAAGAAAGAAGAAAAACTCTGTATATCCCTGAAAGAGAGGGGGGAAAAAGACCTCTTTTGAACTGTGTTACTGTTTATTAATACCCCTATCTGACTCAACACTTCTGCACAAGGAGCTCGCTCACCAGCCTTGTCCTTTGACCACCTCTCCCAGTTAACCTTCTCCCTTACCTGTGTCTTTCTGGCAGAAGATGCTCAGATGCCTTTGGGAGGGAGTGTTTGCAGCACGGCCGTGCAGAACTGCAGCCGTGACGTGTTTGCCAGCATGCAACACCCAGCTCCAGCACGGCCGAGCCCCGCTGTCACCGGCATGCTGGTGGCAGCTGCGCTTGGCAGCCTGGCGGGGCGCGCAAAAGCACGCTGCCGCCATTCAGCTCCGAAACAAGGGCTAAATCTCCTTCCAGGCCGAGACAAAGCTTCCTCTGGCTGGATTCTGGCAGCTCTGAGAAAAGCCAGGTCCCAGCCAGGAGCAGTGCCAGCAGTGGTGGGGCTGATGGAGGCAGCAGCTGGTAGGCAAAGCCTGTGGGCAGGCCAGCTGGCAGCACTGTGGTCATTATTTCCAGGATCTGTGGATCCTGCTCAAATAAAAGGGAAGCCTTCATCGGCTGAAGCATATCAGCCGCTTTCTTTGGAAGGAGTGGATTTAGGGGTAGGAAGCTGTGATCCCTGATAGCAACAGCAGCAAGTTTGTGCCCTGCCTCTCACCAGGCAGGAAACAATAGTCACTTCCTTGCTGCCTGCAAGAGGCTGGCTGGCATTTTGGGTGGCATGGGTGGTTTCAGTGGGGCAGCAGGGTAGTTTGAGGAGGTTTTAAGTCACTGCTGGGAATAGTGCATTGAGTCATTAGGTTGCGTCACACCCTCAAACACTCCAGTGATTTGATCAAATGCTGTTTATAATTATTGTAGTTCATCAAGCCGTCAGTGACTGTTCAGTGAAAAACTACTTAACTATTCAGAAAGTGTCACTGTAAGTTGAATGTACCAGTAGCTAATACATGTGTCATAAATGTGTTATTTTATGTCAGTGGTAGTCATATCAAGTGTATACTCTTTCTGATTTCTCATTGTAGGCAGTTAGACCAAAAACTTTAAAATAAACCTTTTCAAGAAAATTGGTTATATTTATCTAGTGCTCTCAATATTCAGCTTGAGCCAATATTTACCTATTCAGTCAGACTGACGTTAAAATAAAGAATGAATGATATGTATTTGTTTAAACTTTGGAAGCCCCCCTCTTTCTTTCTTATCTCGGTTTTCTTGATTATCAGCTTGCTGTCAGTAATTGCCACACCTAATCACTTTTCCACTAGGGACTGGGACTGATAGGAACCAAATATTTGGAAATATGAGCTATATTTGTTAAAAAATATACCTGTTCTGGGAGAGGGAATGTTTAAGAAGAGCACGCCACATGAGCATTACCTGGCAGGCTGCTGGTCCCTGTGCTGGGCCACACATAGCAGGGGTACCCACCTCTGATTTAAGTTAATGACAAAATGTCACTCGACACCCATAAGGTCCTTATTTCTTGTGGAGAGGAACATAAGGGATCACGGGGAATCACCCTGTGCGCACTGAGTTGGAGGTGGATTTGCTGCACCCACCCCTTGTAGAGGGGGAAGAGCATCATGAGAGCCTGGTGCATGCTCCCAGAGGATGCTGTCACTGCCATTCCACTCCACGGCCCACCCTGGAGCTGGCTGACATCCTCCTTTCTGCTTCACCTGCTGTGTTTCTCTGCCCAGGTGATCTTCCGAGCCCTGTCACCGCCTTACGCCGCGGAGGACCCGTACAGCGCAGAAGCCCAGGCGCAGCTGAAGATCACCAACCTGCGGGTGCGGCTGCTGGAGCGGCAGGGCTGCCCCTGCCTCCCGGCCGGCCCGGCCCCACAGCCCCCACCATCCCTGCACTACGCCATCTATGACTTCATCGTGAAGGGCAGCTGCTTCTGCAATGGCCATGCTGACCACTGCATCCCTGTCGCTGGATTCAAGCCTGTCAAGGCGGCTGGTGTTTTCCATGTGGTATGTACATGCACCCAACGATGTCTGCACTGCAGGAAAGCGGAGTTTTAAAAATAGTAAGGGATGGTATAGAGTATGGTACAGGTCCAAGAATGCAATATTTGACGTGTGATGCCCTGGATTCCAAGCACAGTGAGCAGAAATGCTCTTTACAAAGGAGGTGGTCTCCATGTGGGGCTGAAGTGCTGAACTTCCTTTGTGTCTTGGCGTGGGACTCTAATCCTTCAAAGGTGCTCCACAGTAATTTATTTATTTCAGGTAGACCTTTAAAAATAATTAAATTGCTGACATCCATCTCACCCCAAATGGTAACTTGCAATAACAGAATATCTAAAAGATAAAAAATGTAGGGCATTTTGATAACGAAGAAGGAAGAGAGCTTCTCTGAAGGTACCAGGCATCAGGTGACTACCGTTGTTTCTGGAGGATCCAAGGATATTGGGTTGGGTCTTGAACCAAGGGGATAGAGATGGATTTTGACTCTCACTCACAGGCTTTCTATTGCACTGTGCAATACCTTTCTCTGGATAAAAAATCCTGTGCTCTGGTTTCAAGGGGACTCCCATCACAAGAGCTCTGGGCTCAAATCCCTAAGGACCCACCAAGACCTAAACTCCAGGGAAGCAAGAGCAAATAACCCATAGGGTAGGTGATGGGCACAGCAGTGGCCAACACGTTGGATACCTGTGGCATGGCATGCCTGCACCCAGCCAGTCCAGGGACACTTGCTGCCCCCAGCACATCTTATCCTTTCTGCCCATCTAGGCTGGCTCTGAAAGCCCTGGCTTTGCTGGCAGAGGAGCAGTAGGGAAAGTCGGAGCAGCCAAACATACTGCGCTGAATAATGTTAGAAAGAGAAAGATCATTCAAAAAAAGAAGGCAGTTAGTCAAGGTAAGGAGTCCAGCTCTTCAGAGAGCTCTCATTTCACTTAAATTACAATCTCAGACATGAAGCAGACAGCATGTTTCCCTTCTAATAGAGCTAGCCTTGCAACATCTTGAAAGTGTACCAGTTTGAAAGCGTGCAGCGCTGTGATGATAAGACTGTTTCAAGTAGCACTACTCTGCTTTCCACAGATGTCCCCTGAGCGAAAGTCTTTGAAAGGAGCTGTTTGCTCAGGATTATTTTGGTGGGATACAATTGCGTGAGGGCGTGCCCTGGAGCACCACTGAGAGTTGTAACAGAGCCTGCAGCCAAAGAGTACGGCTACAGCCTATGGCAACCATAGCATGCAGGTAACAGGCAGTGCTGTGGGAAGGAAACAAGTGCCAAAATCGCACTGAAAACAGAGCAAGAAATAGCAACAAACCCCTGCACTGGCCCCAAGGGAGAAATTCAACTCCGGTTATAAATGTTTTTGTGGCAGGAGTCCCAAAGGTGACGTCTGTACAGTGAAGCTGACTCATTTTACTGTGTCATGCACCTCATCCTGCATGTCCTGTGGGAGATGTGCCAGTGTAGGGGTGACATAGCCCCATGATTTGCAGGGAGGGTCAAGGCGTGGTAAGAGCTTTCTTCTCTTTTTCCATCACAGAACTGGGGCAGTTTTGGCTGAGCCTTGTCCGTGCCAGGCTCCTGTGGCATGAGGCTACTGCTATTCTGGGACTGCAATTGCACCCACCTCGTGCAACCCAGCCTGGGGCTTGCCAGTGCATTGCTTCAAGATTGGAAGAGAGAATTATTTCCAAGGCGATAGGAAGAATTCATCACACACGTGAATGAACAGAAAAGGGACGAAAGATTGTGATGTCTGTGGCTGTTTAGGTGGTAGTAAACTTCTGAAGAGATAGTAGGATGTCAGAGAGGGAGCATTTTTATACATGTCACCTGAAAAACTCACAGAAAATATAATTCTGAAGAATTATGACCAGTCATTCAAGAGGGAGATGAAGACTTCAGTATAGTCTTTATGTAACTCTATCTACCAAGGGTTTTATCAGAACCATCACTGCAAAACTGAGGACAACAAAAGCAGGGAAGCACAGTATCATTTCACAATATGATTATAAAATCTGGCTCTGTTTTTATGCTTGTTTAGACAAGAGCACTGCTGAAGAATGTGCCCTAAGTTAGAGAGTTAACATCAAAATTTAAGTATGTTTAAGATTGTTTAAAAAAACCCCAAACAACTTTTCAAAAAAATCTATGTGCAAGTTTTCTTAACCCCCCCACTTGTTCTCAGCTGACAGGCAAAATCCTAACTGCAGCCTTAGTTTCAGTCCCTGTTCGGCCAGCAGAAGGCCCAGATGTGATATATTTATTTTTCTCTTGGGCTGCTCTGGGCAGTAAGCCGGGGTATCCCGGCAGCAGTGGGCACAGGTGCCAGGTCTCAGCCAGATCTCACAAAGTGACCAGAAGCATTTCAGCCACCTCACGCAGAGATGATCTGACAAAACAGCATGGGTATGTGGGAATGCTGGGGGCTGCTGCTCTGGCAGGTTTTGTGCAGGGTCCTGACCCAAGGGGTCAGGATGGTCAGCCTGGGACATGGGCTCAGCTTGCTGCCTCAGGATTCCTCCCACTGGATGTATTTTTTCTTGAGGTCTTGGCAATTGTGTGTTGAGAAGGTGGCGGCTCTGAAGGTAAATATTGTGAGTGGCTGAAGTGAGGCTGCAAATCCACTCGGCCATGAGATAATACTGATCTGGGACACCCTCAGGGTGTGGGGTTGGGATGCAAACAGGGTGGCTCCATGAACAAAGAGGGGCTCCTTCCACCCTGGCAGAAGCAGCTCTAGCTCCATTCACTGGGGTGGGGAAACCTCCGTCTGCAATCTGTCTGAGTCAAGTCAAAGCAAAGTTCAACTTTACAGAGTCTGGTAAGAGATTTTTTTCTGTGCCCTCATCACCATCTAGCTGAAAAACTCTCTATGATGCTCCTCTTTTGCTGGCAATTCGCCCACCTACTGTTTCTCCTAAAAGAGAATGGAATTTGTGTAGGATAACTCCGATTTTGTTTGAGTATCAGAAATGCCATGTCAGCCTTTAGGTGAATTCTGAATATACAGGTGGAACTTCTGCTCTAGGGGAAGGTATATTTCCATGAGCTCCCCAGGAAGACTACAGAGAAGACCTGGGTGCCTTCCTAGGATGGCAAGGGCTGCTCCTCATGGGTAGTATGATCCTGACTGTCCCTTGTTGTACACTTGTGTGCAACAGACAACTGTCTGGTTGTTACAGATACACTTTCTCTCTTTCCTACTTCTCCCCGTTTTATTCAAAGGGTCACTACCCAAGTCTCATCAGCAACAGCCCAATGCATACCCAGGAAAAGATATGCATGGACAAACAGACCTCCTACCACACCATGCTAAACAGATCACTTTGTGAGCTGCATTACATGGCAAACCACAAATATGAGCAGACAAATGAATTCACATATATAGGAGATCCCTCCTGATCTTCAGTGGCCATGATAAAACTGTTTTTCCCTCTGGTCTGTGCCCCAGGAGCTTCTCACCCTTTGCCAGTACCTCTGCACATGGAGCCATTGCAGTGCCTGCTTGGCCTCTTACCAGCTAAAGCATCCCCATGGCCTGCTTGCAGCTATGGCAAGTGCCATGCAAGAGGAGAGGCAAGTGTTGTGCAAGCCTGGAGATAAGTAGGATCTTGCAATTTAGGACACCAAAGAGGGGAAAGCAAACCCAGAGATACCTCACCTGGGCTGTGCAGCTCTGTCTCAAGGCGAGAGCTGGAGTTCATCCATCTCAGAGACTCCTTGGCCCTCCCTGAATGAGGATTCCTGCAAGTTATCCAGCTGATCTCTACAGGCTCCTTCCATAGTTATGGAGGTCAGGATCCTGGGTGGACTAAGATACTCTGCTAAAGCACTTCTGTGTAGTTAGGCAGGGTGAATATTCCCCCCCGCTTCCCATGTGGCCAACCCAGTGACTGTTATAAATTGTTATCATGCTACTGACATCAAAAGATGTTCAAGATCTTCCAGAGCAACACTGACAGAAGCCTATTGTACAAGGAATTAAAAAAAACCCCACCGCACAGCCCCCACACCCTGGACAACAAGCTTTGTATTCTTTCACAAGAACGAGATAGGATATGAGAATTTTCTCATGCATAAATTTGGTTGTCTGGTGCTTTGGGAAAAGAATACCTCCCCGCGTGCTGACAGCCGCCAGTAGGCTTTGGTTCTAAAACTGGCACAGCAGTTCGAGCGCAGCACAGTTTAAAAGCTATGGTAGAGACTCAGTGTGAATGCTGCCATTTTCCCTTTGGCTGGTATCATGCCCATTTCCCATAAAAGTAAAAAAAAAAAAAAAAGAGAACTGTTTTAGCAGTTCCAAAAAGGAAATTCTATTAAAAGCAGTTGCCCCTCCCAGCTATTTAGACTGTTTACGCTATCAGGTCTTTGGGACATTGATTTTTTAGTGTGCATTTGTGTTGGACTCCATATAGTGGGTGAGTTCTTACAATATAAATCAATTCATAACAGGTGACTGAAAGCATTTTTCCCCCAGCGCAGCACTCTTTGTCACTGCCCAACATTTTGGACCATGATAAATAAGGGGAAAAGTATTTTATAGGATGCGTCTAAAGAAAAAGCCCTATGTATTTGCAATCTGAAAGGAAGCGCTGGAAGGTTATAATTTGGCAACAAAAGGCTCTGGAAGGAAGCATGCCCTAGCAACTGTCTTTGTATAGAGAAATCAGTCGCTCGTTTATCTTACAGAAGGCAACTTTTGTAACACTGTTTGCATTGTGCCCTCTAATGACTGACGTTGCAACGGGGCTGTCAAGCTAAGAAGGGGAACAGTGTGAAAGTGAACTGGGATATAAAGACCCCATGACAAAATGAAAAATGTTATCAGAAGGCCTTGCTGCTTAAATGAGTCAGGAGCCATGTGAATGCTTAAAGGAGTGAGACATGCTGGGAATTGTGTTTGTATACTTAGTGATGCTCCATAATGACCCCAGTGGGTACGCCTTAGAGTTAACTATAAGTTGAAGTAAATGAAAAGGGAGGAAAATATGTCCTCTTTCCCCTGTCAATGCACAGGGATCACATTCTGCCTTCAGAAAGGTGCTGAGATGCTGGAGAAATCCTGAAGGCCAGGTACGTCATTTCCCCAGTCTACCTTGGGTCCCAGCAGAGCTGCTGGGCTGGTTTCTCGGCCCCGTCTCCCAGCTGCTCCGTGGCATGACAGGGTATTTGCATGGCAGACCAGTCTTGCAAGTGGCCCTCCTACAGCTCTTACAGACATTAATTTTCCCAGTGTAGACAGTCTGTTGGCTGTTTTTCACCTGCTGCCACTTCTCTTCTCCTTGTATTACCCCTTCTTGTCCTATCTTTCTCATATTTCTAGCTCTCATAGTATTTCTTTATAACTAAAAAAATACACGTCTACCTATGGGCTGCAAGAAAGGGCTTGCTAGTATCCACCTTTTTTGTTGTTTCCAATGCATAAAAATATTTGCTGTCATGCTGGAATTATGTAAAAGAAGGAAGATATTTTCTTCAGTGGGATAAAGCTAGGTTGGAGAGACTTTTTAAAGTAGAGCTGTTTTGGGGATAATCATTATAATGCTATTCTAAGAGAATAAATACATCAGCCTGAGGCAAGGTTTTTGAATCACTTCGGTCTGACTTTTCATTAAACTTCTGTGAAAAAAGTAATATGGAAAAGAAGGTACTAACTAAATGGTTGCACTGAGAAGCAAGCTGTTAAAGACTCCGTTTCCCTCTGCTCACTGGGTTTGACTGCCCATTTTGCTTGTTCATTAGTGGGTCTGCACCCTATGCTCTGCCTGGCCAAGAGGTTGGAGCCACCGTGAGACCTAAGGAGACCTTGGAGAGGCAAAGTTTTCTCAGCCCATTTAAGTAGCAGTCCTGTAAAGGCACAGCACGGTCGGAATTGGGAAACCTGCTGCCTTTTCCAAAGCTTACTCCCAAAGATTGGAGTCTGGGTAGCTGCTTCTGATATAGAAGCGGGATCAGCCAGGCCATTGCATCCCATACCTCTGCAGGTGTTCAGCCAAACATGAATCCCACTGAGATTAGGGGTCACCAGCCCTGCAGCGAGCAGGGGCACACAGATTTGCATTGCAGTGTACATTGCAGGCTGGGCTACTGAACAGCCACACAAGGCCCTGCCCAGGTGAGCAGAGGGCATGTCGGATCCTCAGTGGGATCTGCTCTTGGGAGGGAGCAGCTGATGGACGCTGGTTGTGATAAACCCTGAGGAAAGGAAACTGCAAAGCAGCACCCTTATGATAAGGATGGGGAACATGTTCCTCCTGGCCCAGCTGGACAGCACCCACTGAGTCAGCTGGGGAGCCCAAGCCTAGAGGCCTCTGTGCTGGTCCTGCGCTTGCCTTTACGCAGACGTCAGAATTGCACTGTTCTGTTATTTTTTAGGCTTTTCAGCCAGACCATTTGTTTCCTTCCACCCAGGTGCATGGCACCTTTACAAGCAATCAATACCAGGAGTGTCATGCCATGCTCTGCCTCTGAGTCTATCTAAATAAACACCAGGTGGCTTGATTTGCATCATCTCCAATTTGGCTCTTTTGCAGCTCTCCTTGCCACAGCATGAGAGCCCACAAGCCTTCCATTGCTGCAGCAGTTTTTTAATTATATACCATGTCTTTTTTTAGAGTCCACATACAGATTAATATTAATATGTTGGTGCACAGCTATTCAGTGGTTTACTTACTAGCTCTGCATGCCAAATTAATGGTGGCACAGCAGGTTCTTGGGATACCAGTCCTATTCTGTTTGATTTTCACCCACCTTCCTTTATTCCAGCAATGCAGCATGCTCTATTATACAGTACTTGGGCTTTCAGAGAATCTGAGCTCTTACTCTTTGGAGCCATGAATGCTCCTTGGCGGGGAATTTTGCCTTGCTCTCTGCTGGTATCTTGGGATGCTTAATTCTTTGAGGGCTTCTGAAGTGCTGCTGAGTTTCAGATGAGTTTTTGGATTATTAATGCTAAGCAGCCACTGGATGATTGATTGGGTCCCCATCGATTCTTTGTATGGCTTTGGCAAGGAGCAAGCTGAATGTGGAGGGTGAGGCTACAGGGTATGGGCACAGGAAGGGGAAGCACACATCCCCACAGTAATCCCAAGTGTCCCCATGTCTGAGACAATTTCTGTTTGCAATTCTTCTCCCATGTCATTCTCACTTTGGCATCATGATTGCAAAAGCACCAAAGGACCCCCTGGTTTTGACCATGGCACCCTCTGACTCCTTCAGGTCTCCTTCCCTTCCCTTGATGTATGTCCTGGGTCTGGTGGGTCCCTCTACCCTTACAGTTGGGACAGTCCTGTGAGGAAGGATTTCTGAAGGATTTCTCTGGCCACAGATGTGGTTCAGGTTGGTACAACCTGTCTAGCCATAACCACTCAAAGGCCAAAGGCTTGCAAGAAACTCCTACCAAAAGTGGCATCAAAGAGGTAGGACACCATCAAAACCACCACAAGATGACGAGTACAGGTTTAGTCATTTTCTGTTTCCATGCAGGTGTGTATGCTTTTAAACGTGTGTGAAGTGAATCTGTAACATTGGTTTGTGTGTGGATCTTGTGTAAAAAATATGACAGAGAAATTTATCGAAGAGTGGTAATTTAGGAAAGTGAGGCATCTGAGAGTTTGAAGAACATTTTGTTGGTGGTAGCAATAATGAAAATATGAAAACACAAGACACACTTTGAGAACTAAGTATACCCTCCAAATTTGTTGTTTCTTTTCTATATTTACTTCTCATTCTTTTCAAACATTAGCACACATTTAAGCTTATATCAGTACGGTAAGCCAGACAGACCAAGTAGTATCTGCAGTGAGACCAACTATTACCTGTGATGAGGCCAGATAGCACAGAAAACAATGTTAGCTTAGTATTTTCACTTTGGCTTAGATGCTTGTGCATTCTGACTTCATCTGTATCTATCCATTGCTTACACAGCCCAGTTGCTGTTCTATATTTTTTGATGATCTGACATTTTAATAAGGCAGGAATGAAATCAAAAAGTTTTTGAAAGATCTTGCTATTTTCATTTCTGCTGAAAAGTCTTTGAAGGAATTTCCAGGTCAGTTTTGACATTTTACCTGTGCTGGTTACATTTGACTCTTGTGAGATAGCTGAAATCTATTCATTATGAATGAATAAATCAGAAAGTCATCCTTTGCCAGGAGTGTGCGTGGTGGGTGTGTGCACATATGTAACAAGCAGGAGCTGTTTACAACATGTTCAAGGTCCTCTTCTGTTTTGTTTACTGTTTAGGCTTTTCACAGGAACCTTTTTGTGGCTGTCTCGGCAGCAAGTCATGCAGTTAGGAACAGCACACTTGTAAAACCACAGGTTAAACAGTGTGGAAGGCAGCACTTTCCACCAGCAGTTAAAGCCATGCCCCAGCTCCGGGCTGGATCACCAGGCACCCCAACCACCCTGTGTTCCTCTTGATGCCAAAAGCAGCCGGCAGCTGGTGCAGCTCCAT
Source organism: Edolisoma coerulescens (assembly GCA_013397115.1). NCBI lineage: Eukaryota > Metazoa > Chordata > Aves > Passeriformes > Campephagidae > Edolisoma > Edolisoma coerulescens. The sequence goes on along the minus strand of VWZW01002796.1, from coordinate 370,410 downwards.
TGGCTTTATGGCCAATTTGTGGCATGAGCACAGGGCCACGCTGGCAGGGCAGACTGAGGCCCCCGGCTCGTTACTGAGCAGCAAAAGAAGCTGAACCATGTACTTAAAAGCAAAATGTGGAGCAGAGTAAAGCTGCAAGCACAGGCGCATATGAAAATAGCTACAGTAGGTAGCTACCTGCCATGCTCCACGGGAAAAGGCAGGGCCTTCAGCCTTGCCAGCAGAGCCATGCTGCTGCAGAGCTCGGTTTTGTTGCACCCAGGCACTGCCGGGCTGCTCGTGCCCTCTGGCTACATCCTGTTTTCTTTGCATTTGCCAACAGGGTGAATAGTGCCAGCGATTGACAGGGCAGCTGGCACCAAGTGTGCTGTGCTGGCTTTTCATCTCTAATTACCCCCTTACACTGGGCTGTCTAGCTGTTAAATTATCTGTCATGAACATGTCTGAGTATAGTCAGTCATGGGCCTTGTGCTATCCTTGATTCTTCCTTTGTGGAGCAAAAATTCTGCCTAGGATGAGTAGATATTTATGTTTCAGGGGGTTTTCTTTTTTCTCATACTTATTTGTGTTGGAGATAGCTGGGCACACAGACCTAGGTGCTGAGATTGCAGGTGCTATTCCTGCAGTACTGCAAAGGTGTATTCATGTATATGAGAGAAAAAAAGAGAAAGGTTTTACAGTGTTTCCCAAGGATGCTTTGAATCTTGGCTTCTTTTAATCTCTCCTGGAAATTCATGCTGCATCTGGAAACTGCTAAAGACCCTTTCAGATCTCAAAAAGCAAAAAAAAAAAGGTACCATTATACAATGCCATGACATGCAGATCTACACATACTAACCTAATTGAAAGGGTAGCTACAGAATATTTGCCCTTGGCTGAACTGGACATCATGCTATATCCCTCTTTCTAGTCGATGCAGTAGCGTGTAGCTGGCATGTTATTTCCTGTGTGTGGGCATTGCTTGTGCCCTGGAGACTCTGGCCTTTGCTGTGGGTGATCCTTGCTCTCTTTCCCCTGTTAGGTCCATGGGAAATGCATGTGCAAGCACAACACTGCAGGGTCCCACTGCCAGCACTGCGCCCCGCTCTACAATGACCAGCCTTGGCAGGCTGCTGACGGCAAAACCGGAGCCCCCAAAGAGTGTCAGTGTAAGTAGCCAGTCAGGAATGGTGCCTCCAGAGCCTCTGCCAGAGTGAAATGCTCCCTCCATGCGTGCCTTTCTCCTGTGTGTCCAAGAGGCAGCACATCCTGGGGTGGTGGGTAGGTGCTTTCCAAGCATCTGAGTGAGTGAAGAGCCACTGCCACGCCCCTGCCCAGCACCCACCACATGTTTGTGTGGCAAGGACAGCCCTGTTTGCACAGCCCCTCACTTGGAAATCCTCATGAGACCATGACATCTGTTGCTTCGGCCTTTCTCTGGGACCCAAGTGTATCTCCTGGAGATATGGTCTGCTGCTGTGGGCAGACTGCAACCTGCCAGGGTACCTTAGAGGTGACAAGGGGCCAAATTTGTCCCCTCCATGGACGCGTCTGACAAACATGTTTGCAGGAGATACAGCTTTCTGCTGCTGGATGTGGGCTCTGCTTACCCCTGGGCACTGAGTGCAGGAGGAGCCATGGGCTCTGGAGGTTTGAAGATTAGTTCTGCAGTGCCAGGGAGGACGCTTAGGGTGAGTGCTGGAAGCAGGGGAATGCAGAGGTCACGGGGCCATCTGCTTCAGTAACAGCAGCAGTCTGGCCAGAAGGGTGCCAAGGACTAACCACACCATCCCTCACACACCTCTCCTCCACCTGCCTTTTTTCTCCATCAGCTGCAGGGAACATCCTGACAGCATGCTCATGGCAGATGTTGTATAGCGCAGTGTTGATTTCTAAAGCTGAGATGGAAAGATCCTTCCTCAGCAGGACCCGTAAATGTGGGAATATCTCTGTTCTGGCCTGACCACCTGTGGCTGTCCTTGTACTGGAAAAGCTGTATTGGAAATGAAAGTGTTAAAGAAAATACTTTTTCTTAAATGTTATCTCCAGATGTTGGGAAGTGTGGACGAAAATGTAGTGATACTTCATGCATTTGAATGAATAACAGGTTCATAGGTCAAGTCCCCATTCCAGAACGTGGTTTGAGTTTTTGTGTCTCTTTTCTATAAATCAGTATCTTTCACTGCCTTAATGAGTCTTTCTGTTCCCTTTGGCTTCGCCTCAGCGTGCAAGTGTAATGGGCATGCTGACACTTGTCATTTTGACATGGATGCGTGGCTGGCATCGGGCAATCGCAGCGGCGGCGTCTGCGACAACTGTCAGCACAACACGGAAGGGCAGCACTGCCAGCGCTGCAAGCTGGGCTTCTACCGTGACCTCAGGAAGCCCTTCTCTGCCCCAGACGCCTGCAAACGTAAGTCAGCCACCTTGTACTAGTGAAGGGCTTCTCAAGTGGGAAAGTGTCAAATGAAAGATGAGATCTTCTTGCCCCTCCTTGGAGCAATCTTCTTGCTTCAGTGAAGGACAGGGAGCTCTTTGAATTCTCATTGTGATACTATTTGCAGAAAGCAGTGGTGATATTTGCAGGGTGAAAGTCTGCAGATGCTGTTGATAAATCCGTCCCAAGGATCCCTGTAGCCTGAGGACAGGAGAAGAGAGATGATTCATTTACTTTCTCTTATTGCTATTTTTGGAGAGGAAAAGCTGCATCTTGTTTTCATGTTTTCCTTGTTTGGTGATTGTTGCAACCTCAGAATCAGGTTCCTCAGCCAGCAGGGGTGCAGCTGATAAATAGCATCACCCACCAGTTCATGTTCACAGCAGCAGCAGGTGGGTAAGGAAGGACAGACAGGAACACAAGTTAAGTGATATTCCAGAAGGTGGAACACTGAGGAGGCAAGACTAAAGGCAATGATGCAGGCACATGTAAAATTAAATCTTTCCCATGCAAAGAAGCAATCCAAAAGCCACACTCCCCAGGGACCACTGTGAGGATGGTGACTCACCATGGGGGACTCCGGATCCCCAGATCATGCTGAGAACATTTTACTGGTCAGCTAAATATGGGGTGCAGGCATGCCCTCCTCTCTGAGCCTACAGCTGCCCACTGGCTTCACCACATTTCTCCTTGCTGACTCACTTACTGTGAGGGGGACCTTCATAAGTGACAGAAAGAAATCCAGCTGACACCCTGCCTGTGTCTTTTGAGGAGACACTGAGCACGTCTCTCTCCTCTCAAGGAGAAGTACCTGCATGTAAAGGAAGAGGAAACCCTCCTGTGGCAGGGAGCTGCACCCCAGGCAGGGAGGGTGTGCGAGGTTTCACTTTGTTCATTGAGGTCTGGTGGGGAACAACTGCTTTTTCCCCTCTCCCTTGCTGCATAACATCCTCATGAGATTCCTGGCAGCCCCACCAGTCTGTTGCAGAGGTCCTCCTCCTCTCCACCTTTCACTCATTCCAAGGAGGGGCAGCAACAGCTGAACTGCCTGTTTTACAACCCTAGTTCTCTTTGTGGAAACGGAATTGACCACAGTTCTCCACTGCTTGTGTAAATAATTACTTCGCTGCTGTAGTATGTACACAATTATTTTTTTTAAACAGTGAATTTAATGACTTGAAAAAGTTTCATTACCTACTTATATACATCAAAGTTCTAAGTCTCCTCTGAAATATCAGATACTTTTCCTTCTTAATTATTGCCAGAACTTAGGCAATGAACTTTTGTTTTGGAGTCTCATTTGTTAAAAACCAGGTTTAAGTCTTGCATTTAGACCCAAAGCAGAGGCTATATGGTTTTTTCTAACTCATGGATTCATCCTTGCTGATTAAAGACAGAACTAATAAGATTAATTGACTGCTGGTAGATAATGCAGGACAGAAGATTGGAATAAATTCTGCATGGGACCCTCGAGCTCTGAAACATCATTATAGTGTGGTTCTGCTACCTTTGCTAGGGTTACAATTCCTGATATTCTTTACATGCCAGCTCCCATCAGGGAAGCTGAGGCCATTGAAGACAAGTGAAGTTTTGGCACTGAGTTAAGTGCAATTTTCTGGACACCTTAAAACACCACCCTTCACCTTGAAAGCAGTAAAAGTGGCCTCTATCTCCTTTGTCACCTCATTCAGTCCACTGAAGGGATGGAGTTTCATGAAGGGCTCATTGTAGGCTTGTCCTTGTGCCAGAATGCCCAGTGCATAATCTGTGGCTGTTTGCAGGGTCCAAGAGGAAGTCAAATGGCACTTCCTGGGCTGGCCAGCACAGAGCCTCCTTCCTTGCAAAGCCAGATGGAAACAAGAGGTCTCAGGACATATTGCTGCAAAGCAGCCCCAGCTCGAAGGGAAGGCTGCCAGCCCTGTGCATGTGCCTGTGTGCAAGTTAGGCCAGTGCTAATGAAGTCAGGCAGTACATCATGTCATTAGCTATATGTTAGCCAAATTCCAGGGTTCTTGATTAAAAAGTTTCTCCCCGCCTTTATGAGCCAGGGGAAGCTGTGGATATTAGATGATTAATGGGTATTTTTGTTGACATATGCCAGTTCTTGGTTCTCTTGGCTTTCTGCATTCATCTCTGAATCACTGGCCCATGGCATTCCACTTTCCACATTAAAAATAAAAAGGGTGCCTCCATTAATCTTTAATGCAACAATCCAGCTTTATGGACCACTAGGTATTCATGAACTCTAGTATTTAAAAGCCAAAGATAACATATATTTAACAAGATCTGTAGGATACTCTTGAGTATAGTGAGAAAAAGTTTACATTAATTTACCTTCTGTATGAAGTACATCTACTTCATTGCTCTTTTTTTTTTTTTCTGCATTGATGAATCGCAGAGCATGATACTCCCTCAAGTATCTGAGGAAGACAACTTTTCCTAGCACAAGCTGAATTCCACAAATATAGGGATTATCTGAATGCTTTCTTTTCAGAGACCCTGTTACTGCAAACTCCCAGATGATTTCTCTCTGGGCTTTTCAAACCCTCACAAATCCACCCCTCCCTAAGACCCCTTCACCTCTTCACTTCTGGTCTCCTGCTGCCAGGAATGCTCCCTGCACCCAGGGACCCAGCATCCCATGGGGGAGATGGCAGCTGCAGGGCCGTAGAAAATGACTAATGACTGTTAAATTAAATTATATAAGATCAATTACAGCCTATGCCTGGAACATTTCCAAGGACCATGCCATGGTCTGCAATAACAAGGGATGTGCATGGAGCCCTATTATTATTTCTTGGGAAGGCCATGGCATTGCCTGCTTGCCTCTGGCTCAAGACACCATTATTGTTCAACCAGTGAAAATTTAAAAATACCTAGGTCTAAGTAAATAACATAGTTGTTAAGCCATAATCTTTAAGGATACTTTAAAGATTCTTGTAGGCAAAGAGTGTATATAGTATTTGCTCAGGAGTAGGTGTGTACCTGATAAAATGAGACATTCTGATGTTTAAAACACCAATCTGATGACTCTTTCCCCCCGCCATAGCTATGAGTCCTTTCCTTTCCATCCTCATGAGTTTTTAAGCTTTGGCTACAGTACAATTGCAGACAATAAAATTGAGTTTTATAATTGCCAAGTTTATTTTGCTTTTCAGCTGTAGGGTTTTGAGGGTAAATATTTGTCATTTCCATAGGTTAGCTGGCAGCTGAAGAAACCACAACAGTATCACCAATCCAGGGCAGGGAAATCCAGTTCTGCTGGTGTCCCACTCGCTGATTTTCCATCCCAGTCAGTAGATGCAATGCCAGGACAGGCAGCTGTTAATTCATATGTGCATGGAAGTCATGTATAGAATAGTTATGTAGTACAGGCTGGTAAATTGGCATTTTTAGCAATGCTGCTTACAAATCAAAAAGAAAGAAAAACGGCCAAGCTTGTGGAAGGTTTCTCTTGATCCAGTGCTGGGGCCTAACCATTCCTTCTCTCGCAAGAGCTCCCTTGGCCGTGGAAACCTCCAGCCTCTCTGGTGAAGTGGCCACAGCACAGGAGACAGATGCTGTGCAGAAGCCTCTCACTGATAGTCTTACACGCTGCACCTATGCATCCACAATGAAATGCCATCCAACACCATCTGTAGCTGCTTTATCTGCGGCTCAGCTGCTCCTCTCACCTTCCTGGATGTGAGTCTCCTACTGCCTGTGCTACAGTGAGGTGCAGATTGTGTGGAAGGAGGAAAATGGGGTCTAAAACCAACACAGCCCAGCTGCCCATGAGGGACCAGTAGCTCTGGCTTTCAAACATTGTGTAATCAGTCCTGCAATCTTTTTCTTCTTGCCCTTGCCATAGTATGGAAGCACTCCATCCTGTTTCCATGCATTTCTTTCAAATGTGGTATAACACGCTCACATTTGAGCTCTAGAGCCTCATTTCTGTGCTTGGTGCATAGTGATGGGCTTCACTTTGTGTCTGCATTGCTCAGCAAGTCCCCACTGCAGCCCGCCACAAACATTTACCGTGTTGAAAATTTGCCACCCAAACCATTCAGATTAATGCCACATAGTGTCACCTTGGGCCTTCACCCAAGGTCCAAGGGCAAAAACCTTCAATTTGCCAGCCACCATTGCAAAGCAGATTGACACCTTGGTGGCTCATTGAGGAGCTGCGGGGAAGGATGGGATCCATGGAAGTGGATATGCAGGCCTGTTAGAAACTACCGGCCTTTACAACACATCTCTGTGGCTTTTATTAAAAAGTATAGCCAACTACATTCTCATTTTTAGTTGTCTTTTTAATTGCCTATGAGTTTGCTGCTCTTTTTCATAACAGCTTTTGTAAATTTAATATTCTTGCTTCACCGTAGTGTTGCCACTGACATTAAATTTTCTATGAGAAAAAAAATGTCATAAAAGAATTGTCTAAAACATAAAAGCTCCAACCCCAATGGGGTTGTGTGTAAAATTCAGCTGAAACCTGACCAAAACAGGGCCAAAACTCCTGCTGAGCAGTGGGTCTACCTCATTAACTGGAGGAGAATTGAAGAGCCTTGAGTGCCTGATATTTCCCCTGAAGGGCCTGAGGAATGCCAGAAATACCCACCTCATCTAGTAAGAAAAGAGAGCATTTGGCTATATGTATCAGGTGTAAAACACTTCACAGACTTCAGGAGAAAGGTATGCAAGTCTCAGTGCTCTGTTGAAAACTATGCTATTAAAGGTACCAGAGTTCACTGCCTGCAGCTACTTATGCAGGTTGTGGAGAGGCTTTCTAATCTTTTAATTTTATATAATTATATTTGTTTGGGAATGGAAAGGGTGGGGAAAATTTGGGGATTACTTTGGCAAAGATGTTGGAATCATAGTCGCCTCTAACTTAACTGCCAATATTAATCTATCCTTTAATATTTTGAAACTATACTCCAGGTATGTCAGATTCCTGAAACCACAAAAATGTTGTCAGAGCAAAATTAAATGCATGTGTGCAGCAATAAGTATTTTAAGAGAAAGAAATGTTGTATTGCAAGTAGTGGCTTTCCTGCTCTATTGCCTTCACAGTTGCAAAATAGAGAGATTGGTATTAGAATTTAGTGAAAATATTCCCTACAGATAAAATTTTCTCAGGAAACCAAATTTTTATGTAAATGAAGCTTTGGGCAAAGGTCTTTCAGCAGGGAATTTTTTGCCATGATGTGTAAGGCTGACTGTACCATGTCCTGGTCAGAGAACCAAACCCTGAGGGGAGAAGAGCACAAGTCACCCAGCTACTGGTGCTGTGGATCACCGCATCGCCTGCTGACCTGGCCACATGGTCAGAGGTTTGGCTCATGCTTTTGATAAGTGTATTTCTGTTCTTTGAAAATATTAACCTCTTTGGGGGAAAGTAGTCTTGTAAAAAACATAAATTACATTTATGCAAAAAAAAACCACCCTAATGAGTAGATAAGGCAAACTTCATACCGCCTGTTTAGGGCATCCTTTCTGAGAACCCAGTGTGTCCCAGTACACTTCTAGTACATTGTTCTGATGCAAGAGACTGTGAGGGAGGAAATAGAGCAGCTGGCATTTCTGACATGCACTCTGCAAACCTGTGTCCTGGAGAATATGCAAAAGCCTATCTCTGAGCTGTCAGTTTCCTCATTTTTTTTTCCTAATGTTTTTAAATGATGGCTTTAAAAATCAGACAGAGACAGAGGAGTACCTTTTTCTCAGCCTCCACTTTAATTAAAATGACTGTCTGAGGGGTTTTTTAATCTCCTGGGTTCAAGACAGTTGTTATTACTTTAAAAAGCAATTATGCTCTGATTCATTTTTGCAATGAAGCACCCGCAGCTGCTTAAACATCACAGTGAGGCAGGCACATCCCTGGGTACTTGGCCGGATTAGAATCCAGATGCTGCAAGGAAAGCAATAAAGGCCTGTTTGGCAAAACATAACACAACACCGGGCTAGGTTGACTAATTAAAATAGCTCACAGAAGTTAAAATTCTACAGATTCCAAAGGGAAACTCTGCTCAGATTTATATGGGTGAGAGAAAAAAAGGCCCAGAAACCCCAGAGGTGTCCCTAGGCAGAGAGGTGGTTTTGCAGGCATCTCCTGCGCCTTTGTGGTGCAGAGCTTGTGCACTCACAGGTGCTCCGTCCCTCACGGTGTCCCTCCCCTGCAGCTTGCTCCTGCCACCCTGTGGGATCGGCCGTGCTCCCCCTGGGCCCCCGCACCTTCTGTGACCCCAGCACCGGCGACTGCCCCTGCAAGCCCGGCGTGGCGGGGCCCCGCTGTGACCACTGCCTCCCCGGCTACTGGGGCTTCGGGGCCTACGGCTGCCGCCCCTGCGACTGCGCCCGCAGCTGCGACCCCCACACCGGTGACTGCCACAGTAGCAGGTGAGTTGGGGGGCCTTGGCCACCCCCTCCCAGCCTCACCATACCTCTGTGATCTCTGTTCCAGGGAAAGCACTATTTACACATGGCAAGCAGACTGAAAAGTATCCATTATGTAAAATACTTGGGGTTTGGTATGGCCAAGAGGCGGGGATAGAGTGGGAGCCGAGGCTGTGGTTCCCCTGGGTGCCTGGCACACTGTTGCAGGGCACCAGCAATGTTGGAATTTTTGCTCTCAGTGCTGGTGTTAATGTATCGGGTGTTTTCCATAACCTTCACAGTTATTTCCTCTCCATAAGCAAAATCTGGGCCTCAGGGACATCTGAGTGAGAGGAGACCAAAGGCTTAATATTGCTATTGTAACTCAGCTTATGCTGGCTGTGCTGGGCTTGGAGTCAAGCTCTAACTTTTAGAAGACAGCACATTTTAATAACACCCCACTCTCCAAATCTGACATGTTGCTTTTTTTATCAGACTGAAGATGTTTGTGGTATATAAATCCCTATAACATATTTTAAACCCAAAATGGATTCATGATCCTCTCTGACAAACACTCAACCTGTTCACCTTCCAAAACTGCCTCTTGCATTTACCATCATCAAGACACGCAGTCATGTTGTGCCTGGAGGGTGGGTTGGTAGTAAGATGGCCCTGCTTTCCGCTGGCTCCCGGAGGAAGTTTGACCATCTCCATTTCCCCTCAACAGCTCAGATGTGACCTGGCACAATGAAGCGCCTCCTTTCCAGGCAGTGCTCAACGAGAGTGAGCCCACCTGGGGCTGGGAGGATGAGCAGGGCTTCTCAGCACTCCGGCACTCTGGTAGGACTGCGGCTTTGCACGTGTTTCACCTGCCCAATCCCTCCCACCTGCAGCCAGTGCAGATTTAGACTTCTGCACTGGCTTGTAGTTAGCACCCTGGCAGCTGCAGGGGGGAATGGACATTCCCCCACTAACATGTGAGGAATGTCCTTGTGACCACCTCCTTCCCCTCTAAGAGCCAGAGGATCCTTATGGCTCATCCCGTCAGACGCTCCGTGCTGAATTTAGCTGTTGTAAGGCAAGAATTTGCAGTCCCAGCTCTGAATTTCAAGGCTTAATACCCTCACATTTTACGTGACCATCATGTTTTAAAAGTATCCTTATATTCCCTAAAACTCAACAAACCAGCAACTTTATTTAAAGGGTGGGGTTTGCCACTTCCCTGGCAGGTAGTTAGGGGATTTCTAACTCGCAGTTTATTTCCCCAATACCCACAACAATTTTGGCATCACTAGCAGCTTACGATGTGATTTGAGATGGCCTAGCATGCAGCTGGGGACGTTATTTCCCTCCTGTGTTCCCAGCCTGGGGAGGTGCATGAAGGTCGGTGCAAGGCAGGCTGGCCCTGTGGGGCAGCATCAAGCTGTCCTCCCTTGCAGCCGCTGCTTGCAAGCAGGCAAGCGTCATTTCCTCCATTTTCAGAGAGCGGCTTGATAACATCTCGAAGATACAATAATTGAGTTAATTGAGGGGAAAGCTCCATCATTTGTCTAGGCGACTTCATTTTAAACGTAAATAAGTATATCATGTTATTCTTTGTTCTAAGATCACGGAAGTCATTAATCTGCCTTAACCTCTGCAACATTTCCTTTTAAAATTTTGTCTGGTACATTACGGTGTGGAAAATACCGCAGGGAAAGACACGCATGTTATTTGCATCCCAAGGCAAAATAATAAGGCCTTTGTTTTCCTTCTCTTCTAATTGTAAACAAGGAGTAATTGCCCCTGGACTAAGATTCTGTATTCACTCTCAATCTGAAAACAGTTGCAAATTTCTTTTTTTTGCATGAGGCTTGTGGACCACTTGAAAAACCTCTGGCAGTTCCTGGGCTCTGCCTGCAAATTCTCCTGTCTTTTAAGCACAATCCACAAGCCCTTTGTTTCCTTCTTTTTCCCCAGGTAAATGCGAATGTAAAGAGCAAGTTTTAGGGAATCCCAAGGTCTTCTGCGGGATGAAGTACACCTATGGTGAGTTGTGGGTGAGAGGGCTGTAAAGGGAGGTGGTGCGAGGCAGTGCAAAAGTGTATATAAAGCACGAGAGGTGCTGTGTGTGCACTGCTCCATCCTGGCAAACCCATGGGATTTAGACTAAGTTAGTCTAAAGGCAGGTCTTCCACCAAAATGTGTAGGTATCATGGTTCCAAGTCAAGGGGGTGAAGCATCTTGTTCTGTTACCCATCTCTCTTGCTATCAAAACACCCTTGTATAAAAATCATGGGAGGACAAGAGCTGGAAGTGTCCCTGGGAGACTATAAACCACTGTTACCAAAAATGGGTCACTGAAATGCTGTCCGTAGATGAGGTGCCCCAATCAGAGTCTAGAAATTACTGTATCTGAATGATACTGAATGTAAGGAGGGACTGTGATCACTGCTCCATGGATAAAACAATTCCAGCAGCTACTGGGAACTTCCCCCTGTCAACAAAGTTCAGCTGTTGCAATGGGGTGTTGTATATTGTCTGTGTGTCTCTTGGATTTAAATGAATGAGAAGAGGCACTTTATTTCCCCAGACCTCCCCAGTGTGTGCCAGTGAACTGCCTCCTTCATACTGCGGCAGAGCAAGGAATGCTCTGTGCAGCACTCCCTTCCTTCGCAAGGAATCTCTTGCAGGGGTCTCTTGCACCTGTTTCGTCTCACACTGAAGTTGAAAATGCACAGAGAGATAGCCCATACCTCTGCAGGCTGAGGCGCAACCCACGAAGGGGAGTTCAAGGGGCTGCCAGTTGTTGAAATGTAGCCCTGGCTTAGTGATATTAGGAAAAAATTTGATTCTGCTCTGCTTTGCTTCCCAGCCATGATAATAACTGTGTTTAATCTTGCAAAAGATAAGAAATTGAAAAAAAAAAAAGTTACAAAACTCCAAGTTCATAAATCTTATCTAAAGTGCGCTCAGGCTTCTCCCCCTTTCATCAGTCGACATGCGAAGGTGTCAGCTAAACTAGAGAGACTGATGAATTATGGGGCTCATCATGAGCTCCAGGAGGCCACAGTGAGAGGCTGCCCTGAGCTTCCCATCGTGAGTGCTGAATAAAGCACCACCACATGGCAATACCTACCAGTATAGGTCGGGTGGAGGAACTGAGCCCTGAGCCTCTACCATGCAGGGGCTCAGCAGTGGAATGGCAGGTGGTGGGAATGTGCCTGTGGGTATGGGTGACCTCAAAATACTCCATGGTTTGCTCCAGTCTCCACCAATGTCTCACTCTGCTCCAATGAATTTGGATTTGGCAGTTCTGCAAAGCAGCAGGACTGGCACAAGGGTAGGATGAGGGCAGGTCCTCACACTCCTGCCTACTGCCTGGTCTGCCCAGGCTGAGGCCAGCAAAGCCTCCAGGTCCATCCCTAAATCCAGTTGATTTCCAAAAGTGCTAAGGAACCCAAAGAGTTTGCAGAGCTCTGGGGGAAAGTGGGATCTCATGACAGTTCCAGGGGCCATGGCCAAAACAACTGGCAGCATTTCTGCCCATGGGTGTAGGGATGTATGTGCTCCCCAGCAGCTGCTCTGATCCTGGGCTCCCCAGCAAGGAGCCCGGGGCTAACTCCACTGTAACAAAGCAATTGTCTTCACTGCTTCACCCAGACCTCAGCATTAGACCAGGAAAAAAAAGGAGAGCACTGTAAATAGTTTGTATATTCGTGGTTTTGAATTCCTGTCTTCCCAGTGATCAAGACGAAGATCTTGTCAGCTCATGACAAAGGCTCCCATGCAGAAGTCAGTGTGAAGATCAAGAAAGTCTTGAAATCTACAAAGCTGAAGATCCTCCGGGGCAAGAGGACACTCTACCCTGAATCCTGGACTAACAGAGGCTGCACTTGTCCCATCCTCAATCCTGGTAGGTTTGACTCCCTGAACAGTACATTCCCAACACAGATTGCATCCCAGCCCTCTATCCCCTCATACCAGTGAGCTGAGATTGCAGCCCGGTGTTGATTAAAAATTGTTGGTTTACATCACTTGGATTCCAACAGCAATCTCCATCAAATTGGAATTTTGTAAAGAAAAACTTGGTTCATCCTGTAGACTTGGAAACATACAATTCTCTTTATGTAGCACAGTAACAGACTTTCAGTTTTACCAGTCTCCGTTCCTAGAGGGAGGGAGGTGCACATCACATCACAATTGCATGACGTATCTTTCAAAGCTAAAGCTAGTTTGAATCCATATAAACACATTTAAATCTAATTTGAGTCGTGATGCTGTGCTGAAGTTCTAATCTAAACTCAAGGGAAGATTTTTCTTTGAAAGTAACACAGATTTACATCTACAAGATTTGGAAGAAATTCTCTTATGCAGTGAGAGGAGAGCTCCACAGTTTTTTCCCATCTTCTTTCACTGAAATGGAGTATAACCAGTGGTTATACTAAACAGTGCATGCAGTCTCCAGTATGGACAAGGACATGCAGATTCAGGGGTTTCTTCCACAGAGAAAAACTAAGGTCCAGCTGACACACCTCTCTTTACAACTCCAAGAAAAATGAGCAGTTACCAACTAATTCAGATAAAGGGCTTTCTTTCCATAAGGGAAATTGGCAATGGAAGCATTGACTTAGGTGCTGAGACATCCCTTTCATGTGCAGCACTAGGAACTAGGGGGGACAGGGCTGTCTGTGAGGCTGGTCATGCAGTAAGGTTATTCACTGATGAGGTGTTTGCAGTCTTCTTTCATGCCCACAGGAGTAACTGTCTGGTTTTGAAGGCAAGCTGCTGTGACAGCACAGCTGTAGCTAGGAAGTCTTGTCAGGTGCAAAGGTCGGATGGATCAGCAGCATTAGGTAGGGCTCTACTGTTTAAGTGCAGTAAGACTTTGGATATTGCTGGAACACCATAAATCTATAATCAAATAGATACAGCTGTTTTATTTTTCCATATGCAATGGAAACACAAGCAAGAAAGCCCAGATGCAGCTGCCTTAATATGAACCTGAAGGAACACAATGGAAGCTGTCCAAAACCGAGCCTGCAGCGCAGCCCCGCACCTGACACTCAGCTTTGCCACTCCACTAACTTCAGAGGAGCTTCACTGATTTTCCCCAACCGATGAAAAGACAGCATTAATCACAGAATCGATAGAGGTTTCTTAGACAACAGCAGAAAGGTGGAGATGCAACTGTCTTTAGTGGTAGTCCAGGTGTCTGACACATCAGGTGTTACTCCCTTGTTACTTCCTTACCAGCTGTCATGATTTACACTGCAAAGCTTGATATTGTTTTGAAATGCAGCTGCTGGTCCCATGAGTATAAATTAGTCTCAGCCTTCATGATGAAAGGAAGTCATGAAGTTTGGTGCTAATAGGAAACTTGAAAACATCTGTTGAGTGAATCTTTAAGATTCAAAAATGTCAAAGAGGGAAAAAAGGATGCCTGATATTTTTTTTAAATTCATTATTTTCTTTAGCTACCACATTCCTTTCTGAGTGGTTGGCAATACAATATTAGCAGATTCAACTCTCTATCACAGTAAGAGCTTATGACCTACAGGTGAATAAACCAAAAACAGCTGGATGAAAAGTCAAGCTGACATAAAATAATTTTCTGACATCCAGCTATAATGGAAATCACGTCTCCCAAAAATATAGACGAGATCAAAGATAAACATAAAAGTAAGACAAATATGTTTTTATTCTGTTTTACAGAAGTAAAGGGATACCAAAAGGAGAGTAGGCTCTTAAAGGCTCTGACAGGAAAAGAAAACTCCAAGCATTTATTAAATCTCTGTGGGCTATTTTCATATGAAAAACGTGCTTGGGTTCCTACAAGGGGACCCCTTTCAGCACCCTCCCACACCTTCTGCTCCCCACACACCCAGAGAGGCAGATTCTACTTCTGGGGGGACACTGAGGTGAAAGATTTAAAGATCTCACCTGTTTGCAAGGGAACAGGAGCCCATCCCTTCCATGGCTCTGCCAAGCACAGACACAGAGAGGCAGAGAACAGCCTGCCAGGGCAAACTGCACAACCTCAAGTCCTGGCTTGTGGCATCTCAGTCATTTGACTCATTTTAATTTTACAGTTCTGTAGCATCAGGTTGAAAATCTAGAAAGCCCGACACAATCAGCAACCACAGCAATATTTGCTTGCTCTCTGAGTGTGCATACCACATTTCTCTCTCAAGGGATATAAATTTAGAAACCCTTGAAAAGTGATGTTTATAACAGCAAGACTGACTTGGCCAAAATGAACGTCTTGTGAAGGGCGTTGCTGCCACACACATATCCTGTGTTTACTTGGCAGAAGAGAGGATGTGTGTGCCCAAAAACTCAGATAAAGTAGAAAGCAAACTGTATTGAAATAAAGAAAACCATGCTTGACCTTTAACTTGGGAGGCACCCTCCCTTTATTCTGGACTGCAAAATGAAAACCCAAGACAGGACAAGCGGACTCCCCAGGATGCTGCAGCCAGGATGCAGCAGGATGACTGAGGGCACCGGGAGAGGCCCATCTCCCGTGCCTGGTTTGCGCCAGCACGTTGTGCTCCCCAGACTGGTGCAAGTGGGAAGTGGCTACAGGAGGGACCTAATGCTGGCTGTACCCTAAATGTGCTGCAGTGGGATGCTGACCCTGGCAGGAAGCTCCTCCTGCCATGGAAGGGATTATCCTCCTTGTTATCCCCATTTATGGCAATTTGTGGCCCATTTAGGCTGTTTGGATCTGTGGCAGTGTTTCTTTAGCCGAAGGCTTTGCTCTATCCCCCTGTTTAGCAGTTTTTACTTGGTTCCAAGCACTCTTTGAGTCGTGTCGTGAAAGCCAAGAGCAGACCTGGATGCTTGAGGCAAGCCCTGCAGCAGGGCACTACAGGGACACAATCCAGCCCTTTCTCGCTGTTTCTGGACAGATGAGGCATTGTCAGATGCTGCTGTCATGTCTCTAAAACATCTGGCAGAGGCAGAAATCAGCAGTTCTTTTCAGTGTGACAGGCACTCCTTCAGGCTCTTCTAGGGTACTTGCGCCGGCACATTTAGTGTTGCCTCTCATTGGGGTCTGGCATGCCTTTGCCTCCAAGGGGCCACTGGCCCCTCCAAGCAAGACACCAGGTACTGGACCATCCTGCACTGTTCCATTCCTGGAATTTGCTGAACTGATTTCTAGGCCCAGATTTATTCAGGGAGAAGTGAGGCAGATGACTGCCAAATGAAGGTAATAGCAGTTCCCAAAAGAGGTATAAAAACTTGCAGTGCCACCCCCAGATTTCAGCTTTCATTTATATTTAGAAACTAACAAAATCACATTTTGTGTACTGCATCTCACTGACAGGTAGCCACAGAGGTCATTTTTCCATAGATACAGATAGAGCTATAGATATACAGATATATGTGAGTCAATGTGTATAAATATTTCTTTGTGTAAGTGCTTTCTTACATGGGACTAGATATCCAGGCTGACTTTGCAGCTCAATAGGCCTCTTGAGCGTGGTACTGTGCAGTCCCTGACCACTTTGCTGGTTTGCAGGCTTGGAGTATCTTGTGGCAGGACACGAGGACGTCCGAACGGGCAGACTCATTGTCAACATGAAAAGTTTTGTCCATCAGTGGAAGTCGGCTCTCGGAAGAAAGGTCTTGGAGATTTTGAAAAGAGACTGCAACTAGAGGTGTGCGGCTGCCTAGGGCATTTCTTTATGCACAAAATGCAACAGCCTCCACAGAGAGAAGACCTCTAGCATGAAAACTGGAATGTAAGAAAATAGTGCCAAAACTTGTAGTGAGGCATTCAGAGTTGTAGGCGCTGTTTAATTTAACCCTTTCTGGCCAATGTTCTTTCACTTGCCTATAGCTTCCTTGTCAGGGCCTCACCTGAGCCCTGCTCATCGTTATATTGAGGGAAACAAAAGGAAGGGCGGTGGATGCTTGTCTCACTCCAGTGCAATGTTGGAGCAACCCCCATGAAGTCATGGATCACCCAAGACTAGATTGCCACCCTGGAAGAGCTATTGCTGAGAAGCAAAACACTGCCAGTGCCACTAGTGTGGATCCTGAGTGACTTCCAGAGGCTCCCAGAGGATGCTGTGGGGAAGGCAATGGCCACAGCAGTGGGTAGGTGCTGGCACCAGCATGGCAATGACAACCACTCTTTAGAAACACCTCCTTACAGATTAGGACATGGCACCCGTCAAAGAGAATTGGGTGCCACTTGCTTTTAACCTGTTTGCCCTGCTGAAGGTTTCAGGGGCTAGGTTCTCTGCTGATGCTGTTGAGGAGGGAGCTGCTGGAGTGAATTGAATCCCTCTGCCTTGGCACAGGCGTGATGCAGGGCAGAGGCCAGCTCTCCACCCACTGCATGGCTGCAGAGAAGAGCAGAGAGTCTCTGGGCTTTTGTCCTTGAAGTGTTAAAAAATGAACCTAGCCCTAGTGTAAATATTCCATTGTATAAAGCACTTTACTACCTGCCACTTCACAGTGCGGGAAGTCTGATTGTGTTGGGGAAAGAAGAATTTGAAGGTGGCACGTGAAAAAAACTCCCTGAAGCAGAAGCACTCCTGAAGACCCCCCGCAGTTGGACAGCGTTAACAGTATAAAGGGAATGGCCGGCCTGGCACTGGCCACTCAGAATATCTGAGGATGCAATCTGAAAGATAAAGTATTTGCACTGAAGTCCCAGCTTCAGACCAGCACTTGGACCCCGTGGGCAGGACGCCAGCAAGACTTTGCAAACAGAGGGAGGAGAAGAAGAGACTTTGAGATAAAAATGCAGTTGCCGGAGGAGAAAAACTCCGACTGCAGGAAAAGGAGGGGATGCAGAGAACGGAAAGGACTTGCATTCACATATCACAACCCAGCGATTCATGGTGGGCCTGGAGTTTATTTTATTTTTATGTTAGTATTTAAAACTGAACATTTTATTTTTTTTCTTCGGTGTTATTGTTTGCAATATATACAGCCATTATACTTCCTCATTAACACCAGTATGAAATATAGCACAGTTTACTGCAGTTTTCAGCACTAAAATATATCTTTTCTGTAAAGCATCTTTAAACCACATTGTATAGAGTGTAAGTTTGTTCATGAGTGTGAGGGGAAAGAAGACATACAGCACCAGAAAAGTCACGAGTCTACCAATCCACTTTACATAAGTATTTTTCTTTCAAGGTCCTGTGGACTCAAAAAAAAAAGATACTATTTTGGTAATTTGTTTTTGTATCTCATGTATGTAATAAATACAATATGATTTCAACATCTTCTTCTCCTGTTACTGCTTATGCCAACAGCAGCAGGGTCTTCATGCCTGCACTAGAGAGCACAAGCAAAGATTGCACTGGGTGAGAAGAAGCTGCCGTGGGGGATATTTTCCTCACTGGTTGGGGGGTAAAATTCAACACGTGGTGAAAAGCAAAGTAGCATGGATGGCTCACAAAAATCCCATTTCACCTCTTGTTTTGGGGTGTTTATAAGCTCTTCTCATAAGAAGGGGAATTGTACCTATATATTTTCAAAGCTGGCCGGATCCTTGCCTCCACACAGTCTTGAAGGCTGAGCTGCAGAGCAGGTACTTACAAGAAGCTAGTAGAGGATGGCAGAAATAAAGTTTGTTCCCTACATTTGAAACTACTACGGGGAAAGAAAAGTGCTGTGGCAAAAGGTCTATAAAAATGCTGCAGAGTGAAGTTAAGCATCAGAAATTAGTGGCCAGGGGGTCAAGACATAATCTGCAGTGTGGGCAGCAGCTCCCCGGGCAGGCAGTTAATCAGTGACTGTGGCAGCACCCATCTCCTTGGCAAAGCAGAGCGCAGGGACCAGCTCTCCTGTGGAGGCACTCGGAGACTGAGAGCCTCCAATAGCTCTGATTTGAAACTGTGGGTTTACCTGCTTGGCATATTTTTAGCTTCATTTTATTTTAATGCCACTAAAAATACATTTGCAATGGCTAGTTGATTAATGTGACCTTGTGAAAGCTGGAGGGTGTGAGCCCACCATCCCAGCCAGGTCGAGCACTGTAGGAAGCCAGGATGGCTTTGTCGGCAGTGCTGCTGAGGGCATCTTGTCTGACTCCTGTCCTAGCCTTGGAGCTGGGCACCGATGGTTTTATGGAGGAAAGGGGTTAACTTCTGTGGGGCAAATCTGCCCATAAGAAATTTCTGTCAGGGGATTTTGGCTGGAAGAAGGGCCCCATTACCAGGAGCGGGTGAGCCGGATATCAAAGAATCACAGAACCAGTTGGGTTGGAAAAGACTTCTGATATCATTGAATCCAAGCTTTGACCTGATCAGATAGACCATGGCACTAAGTGCCACATCCAGATGTTTCTTGAACACCTCCAGGGATGGTGACTCCACCAGCTCCCTGGGCAGCTCATTACAGTGTTTAACATCCTTCCTGTGAAGGAATTCTTCCTGATGTCCAAGCTGAACCTCCCCTACCACAGCTTGGGACTATGTCCTCTTGTCTTGTCTTTTCTCCTTTCAGGTGATTGTAGAGAGAGAGAGAAGGTCTCCCCTGAGCCTCCTTTTCTCCAGGCTGAACAATCCCAGCTCCCTCAGCCAGTCCTCACAGGACTTACCCTCTAGACCTTTTATATCCCTCTATTCATATGAGATCACAAGATGGCCAGCCAGGCCCTCCTTAGCAAGAAAAGCTTCTTTGGACAGTAAGTCTTGCCAACTCAGTGAGTTAATGGAAGCAGCCTGGCTTGTTTATCTCTTTACTCCCCTCTGTTATGCGTATGAGAAGACGATGTCTGTCTCTGGCCACCTGAAGAGTAGATGTATTGCATGGTGATTCCAGGAGTACCAATGCCTTGACAAATCCTTCTATGTGACAAAAACCAGTGGCAGGAAAACCAACCCAGTGGTAATCAGGGTTGGCAACAGCACCCACAGAAGGGTCTTTTCTTCCAGAATTGCCCCACTGAGGCAGGCAAAGCTGGCAGCTGAGGCTAGGCTGCCCTTTCTGGATTGTGCTGCTCCTGTCAAGAGGGGAGCAGAGGTGAGTGCTGGATTTTCAGGAACCAACAATGGGAATTGCCCCAGTTCTCCCTATAGCATCCTCATGCTGTCCTTATACCTCACATGCACCTAAAGAGCAAGTACCTCCCTGCTGCTGAAGGAAGCATGGTGGAGTCTTCAGCCTTGCTGTTTCCCGGGCTGGAGGCCAGATGAAAGCAGTGGCCAGGGTCAGTGATAGGGACTGGGGCTGCCTGCCAGAGCCCCCGTGCTCCTGGTTGTCTGTCAGCACTGTAGGAGTGAGTCGTGTTGGTAACATGTGCTTGGCTGGAGGAGGTAAAGCCAGGTGTGTCGGAACCAGCTGCCACCAATGCAGCCCCTCCAGCACAGCAACACATGATCCAAACCTGTATTCCCCCAAGGCACTTACAGGACACCTCTTTCACTCTTGCTCGTGGACGTGAGCACTCCACTCTCTCATGGGCTCTCAGCAGATGCTTTGGCACAGAGAAGGGAACACCTGGCTCCAACTAGTTTTCAATGCCTCCTTGCACTCTCCGAGGCAAATCCTGTGCCATAAGTACTGTCAGGACCAGGCACTAAGCCAAACACACACTGCTGTGTGAGTGAAGCTTTCTCCACTGTCCTCTGCCACCACCACTGCTACCTGTGGAAGAAAGCAAACCAAGCCATACAGATTTGCCTGTTAGTTTTCAATAACCTGAAGCTGGGTTCTTGGAGGAGGCTGTGCTCAGAGACATCCCACATCCTCTCTCACAGAGGTGGCCTTACACACCCTGCTCACCAGTACCTGCAAGCAGGGTGAGTCTCCCCAGCTGTGCAGGGCCTTTGCAATGGCTACCTCTGCCCAGCCCATTCATCAAGGAGCAGGAGGTGATTAGGTGAAACATCTGCTTTTATTCTCTTAAAGACCATTTTTCTGTTTGGATCACCTCAACAGACACTAACCGTGCCTACAGGCTCTGAGTGCAAGGAGGGCCAGCGGAGAAGCGACCTGCAGGCCCAGCCACATCCACCCCTGCAGCAGCAGCTGGCCATGGATCCCCAGCAGCATGGCCCCCCTCTCCTAGGAAGTGCTACTGATGGGAGCCTCCTCATCCCAGACCAGCCCTGCTGGGCTGCAGAAGTGCTGTGCCCTCCTGCCATGGTGAGAGGCTGGAGAGGACTCAGGGCTGTGCTGCCTGCATGTGCACAGGGCCTGTCCAGTCAGTGACTGCTCACCCCTGAGGAATGCAATCTTCCTGTTACAGTGGAAAATTACAGGCGTGTTTAATATAGTTGCTCTGGCAGGCTAAATCTTCTGGGATATGACCATGTTGCTGAAAATGACTGAACATCTGGGACTACAGGCCTGCCGAAATGGAAATCTGGGCTGGTATGGGTAAACATAATGACTCAGGAACAAATAGCTGCAGTGTATTTTTTTTTTTAATCTTTATTTTTAGTTATCGTAGTGACTTCAATATCAACACAGGATAGAATAAACATCTCAAAAATGTCCGGTGGCTGCTGCCTCAGCATCCACAGGAGCTCTCTCTCTGATAAGGCTAGAGGGGATCAGCTGTCTGTGGGCCTTCTGGGCTGATGTGTTGATTTTTTGATGATGGTGTTTCCAAAGCATGCTCTTACCCAGGGTCACAGCTTCTTGCCGCTCTTTTCCCACAGTTCAGCACAGAAACTTCATGAATGCCTCGTATTGCTTCAAGGGAAGGCAATGATGCGTCATCAAGGCTCCAAGGCTGGGAAATACTCTATATATGGGAAACTTGTTGGCATGTTGAAAATTTTAGCATGGCCAAGAGGCCAATGTGCTGCAGCCAGCCTTGGGAGAGCCACTTTCTGTGTCTAGCCCATGTCCTCACTTCTCCATCACTCTTAGGGGTCCTTTGGAGCAAAAATAATGCTGGGTTTCTTGAACATGTGATGTACCACTGGTATGATGCACTCATGGATACACTTAAGCCCAACTGAGTCCTGTAGCCCAGAAAAATGTCATCATGCCCAAGCTTTGCTGCAATGCAACATGCAGTTCTAGGTATCTCCAAGTACTACCTGGACACTTTCTCAGCTGTAGAAGACATGTAAAAGAAGTTTGCCAGGCTGCTGAAAGGTCTAGGGGGGTTGTGGGCGTGGATGAAGGTGTGCGTATGTGCATCCCCATGCTCACTTTTACATTTCCCAGATGGTGCTTTCTCTGCTCATGTCTCTGAGCTCCCCCTCACCAGGTAAGTTGCTCACACTGACAGCATTTCTTCCTTTGACCTCTTGTCTCAGACTTATACATAGAAATTAAATACAGTTATTTAGCACAGGACATGGCTTTTAAGCCATCTGGAAATTAGGGCTGCCAAAAGGCCCTCAGATCTGTATGAAAATTGCTGAGAAGAATAAAGTTGTTTCCTAAAGCAAACATTAGTGAAATTCCCCTGAACTGACTTGCTGTGAGCATGGATATGCACCCCTTCTAGCAGGTGCAAAATGCAGCCCAACTCCAGGCTCAGGACACATGCTGAGGTGCCCAAACAGGGGAAAAAAAGATCAAAACCAAACAACTATCCATTAGGCTGGTGTTAACCTGGAGGAAAGGGCATTCCTCACTGCATCTCCTGTGGCAGATTCACACACGTGATCTCTACCTGGATCAGTAGGAGATATTTCTCGCATTATAACTTCAAGATTTATATGTGTAAAAAACATGTTTGCTCTCTGTCTCTGCTCTTCATCAGAGCCTTCCTTGATTTGCATCAGACGCAACTCACACCTGGACCTCAAGCATTTGTGAAACCTCCGTGT
Organism: Edolisoma coerulescens; assembly: GCA_013397115.1. NCBI lineage: Eukaryota > Metazoa > Chordata > Aves > Passeriformes > Campephagidae > Edolisoma > Edolisoma coerulescens. Next base: position 347,892 of record VWZW01002796.1, on the reverse strand, counting down.
GGTCAAATCTGCTGCATAATCTCTTCTTGGGCTTTATCTGAGTAACACCTGTAGGAGATCAGAAAACGTTTCAAGTACACAAACAAGGACTAGAGATTCACCTCACCTAACATGAGGTGCTGGTGGCAGATGGTGGTCAGGACAGCATCCCCCGATCTCCCCAGGGTTGCAGAAGAGACCCAGGAGCACCCTGAGGGGTCATCACAGCCGCCCAACTGCCCCACAGGGGCAGGTGAGGGGGCAGGAAGATGCACAGGTACTTGTGTAGCTTGAGGAGCATCAGCAAGATGCTCTTGGCACAGAAGCAGGGGATTAAACTAATGCTGCATAGGGGCAGGGAAATTAAACAGAACAGAGGCCCAAGCATGGACACTGCCACCTCTGCAGCTGTGGGCACACACAGGGACAAGGGACCCCAGCCACAGGAGACGAGGAAGCCTCAGCACTCACCCCTTGCTGGGCATGGCTGCCCGGACCTGATCAATCTCTTTCCCTAGAGAGCTACAACAAGAGGCCATTTCTTGACCTGCAAAGCAGGTCCTTGGGAAGGCCCCCAGAGCTGCTGGTGTGACTGCAACGGGGAGGCCGATTCAAGGGAGCCTGAACCTGGTCACGGCAACGCACGCAGCCTGCAGTCACCTAAGGGGGTTGAAAATGCTCACGTGGAGCTGTGTATGCAAAGTAAACGTGCCCAGAGCCACTCTGCAGTGCAAGCAACCCCCACCTGTGCCATCAAACACCGCTGACACAGGCATTTTGGGAGGGATGCTGCCCCTGGGCAGCCCCCGTGCCCGGGGATCAGGAGGGGATGAAGCGGTGCAGGGCTGTGCCATGAGCCAAGGTGACAACTCTGCGGTACAGATTCTCCCCTTCCAGTGCCCGGGGAAGTTCCTGAAAACGATGTCATTTATTTACATGTCTGTACCTCCGCAGAAGCAGCACATCCTGCCCCGTGACTTGGCCCTGGCCGCAGCCAACATCTACAAAGGCAGGAGGAAAAATACAACAACAAGAAAACAGAAGCCAAGTTATGCAGCGGAGGGGGAATAAAAATATTTCCCTGGTCGCGGCGGGTGACCGGCAGAAACCCCGAAAGGCACTGTGAATGCAATGTACCGCAGCTCGGACAAACAGCCCGGCCTCGGCGCTCCGAGGAGCGGCCCCGGCGGCAGCGCTCCAGCGCCCAGGGGCAGTGGCGGTGCCGGTGGGACGGGCCAGCACTCCCAGTCCTGCTCCGGGACATAAACAGGACGCCCCACCTCTGGCTGATACCGATCAGCTGGACAAGGCAGAAGAGGGAAGGGGCCGGGCCCCCGCTGCGCCCCGGTCACCTCTGAAATGACAAAGCAGTATTGCAAATGACAACTACCAGCAATGTTGCAGAGAAATTCCACAGGGACGGGCAAGAGGAGGAGACGATCTGTGGGACTCCTGCCGCAGCCTGCAGTGCGGTCTGCTCCCTTGCCTGTGCTCCGTGCTGGTGACTATTTAACACATGAAAAGCAATAACGACTGAATTCTTCAGAGCAAAAAGCACTTATAATTGGATAATGGCCACTGAGCATCAGTAGGTGGGTGCCTAAAGCCCGAAGGAAGCCATGAGAATTTTTTTTCCATGCACAGCACTATTATGAAGCTGACAAGGTCCTGCTCTCTGCAATTCCCATTAATTTTACTGCCTGACCTTCAAGATTTATGACAGCTTTGTCTGACATTCATGGGGCAGACAGGTATTGTTACATGCCGACATAACCCAGGTAGCAGCCACGGGTTGTTCTCCACAAATGACTGCACTCCAGTCAGCTTTGGAAAACTCCCTGCTTTTGTGTGGGGAAATACTAAATAAATGAGATTCACTTTAAATTCCAGTCCCCCTTTCCACCCTCAGGGAAACATAACACATGCCAGAGAACAGAAATCACTGCTCATCCTGTATTCAAACAAGAGGCGAGCTTAAATCCTTAGAAATCCTTGAATACCCAGCAGATGATGACATACACTGAAGCCATACCATACGTGTCATTTAAACCCTCTGTGACTTGAAAAAAATCAAATACACTGCAGTTATACTAGCCAGGGGCAAAGGAGGAGTGACCAGCTGGCATCCTCATTCTTTTCCTTCCAGGACTCTGGTTTCTCTAGCAGAGCCTTTTTTTATCCTCTGTGTAACATCCAAAATAGAGAGAAATCAAAAAGAACTAAAATAGCAACAGTACAAGAAAAAACACCATCAGGAGTTCCTGTTCACAAGGCTATCCTGGCATTCATCTGGGGCTGTTGGCATATTTAATAGTCATCCAGTCTCTGCCAGCTGGATGCCAGCTTCAAACTCAAATCCACAACTGTGATAACTTCTTGCTTCATGTTACAATTCCTGCACTGTTATTTTTCCTGCAGTGTGAGTTAGCAGCACAGCTTATTCTGAGGAACAGCTTATCTGAACGCATCCTGAAAAATAGATCTGCATGGGTCATCTCCAAGTTTCCCTCACCCGGGGAAGCAAGGATTATGCTTTCCTGTAATGTTAAGGAAAGCTTTTTCTGAGTGAATTGTAGCAAAGAAAGTCAATTGCTTTGCTGGCGAAGGAATGTGAGTGTTACCATAATTTTAGTATAATTTCTGTAATGTTATGAATGTTTTTTCATTAAACCAAAGAAATATTTTAATTTTAATTATCTGTAGTCCATGGAGATACATGTCTTCTCAATTCCCCCTCTCAAGCTGGTGCAGAATTGCACTCTGTTGGTGGATGCTGGTGCTGGGTTATATTAAGTGCTGTCCGAAGAAGTTTTCTCCCAAAAGGCTGCAGTGTCTGAGGGCTCTGGGGAAACCAAGCTTGGGGGAGGAGTGTTGTCCCCTTTATCTTCTTTGGAGGATTCTGTTTTCCTTCCCTGGCGCTACTCGGGAGCTGCGTGGGGCTGGGCTTTCACAACTGGCAGTGCTCACATGGTAAAACCACCACACCTCCCACTTGCCACAGTCCTGACAGAGGCTTTGCAGCCCATCCCCTCCACCAGCAGGCCACCATCAAGCAGCAGATGCCACAGAGGTGGAGGCAGAACCCACTGTGTGGCTGCAGGAAGCCCAGTCCCAGGGGACACGTGCTAGCTCACAGCCTGCTGGTGACAGCTCAGCTGCCGTGGCACAAGCCTGCTGAGAACCAGTAATAGATGGCACTTCAAACTCCATGGCTTGAATCCACCCACCTTCCCATCCCTGGAAGTATTCAAGGCCAGGCTGGATGGCACTTTGAGCAACCTGGTCTAGTGGGCGGTGTCCCTGCTCGTGGCAGGAAGTTGGAACCAGACGATCTTTAAGGTCCCTTCTAACCCCAAACCATTGTGTGATTCTGTTTTCCAGCACACATGAAAGCTGTCACAAAACATAAAGTGTGGCTTTGGAGCCCACCAAAAACCACTTCTTGTAGGCTTGGGGCAGGGGGGGATCCCTCACTGAGCGTGCAGACATCTGAGAGCCAGTAAGGGTCACCTATTGCAAACCAGAGGTGCTACAGACCTCACTCACTGCAACCAAGTGGGTTTATCCTAATGATTTGTGAGCTACTAAGCACTGACTTCCACTGCAATTCTCTCCCTGCCACTCCCTGATTAAATACTATTTTAATAATAATAATAAACCATAAAGATTACCGGCTCATCCTGTCTCTTACAGTTAAGGAAATGGTCAATCAGTCAATTATATTAAGCCTCACAAAACTCAAAAAAATTGAGTTTCCTGTTAAGGGATCCACTGTTTTGCCCTTTATAAACTGAGAAACAAGCTTCAGGTATCAGTTCCTAGCCAACACAACATTTGCATGTGTTATAATTAGATATTGGTTTTGTTGCTGCTCAAGCTTGCAGTTACAGTGCTTTCCACTGCAAACCCACTTGAGCTGTGGACTTGGCCAATGATTCTGACCTTTTCTCATCAAAGAAATACAAGTTATTTTTGAGAGAGCTGGTGCCTCCACATGCTTTTTTTCCCTTGATGCTGCCATGCATCCATGATAACTTTATTAAGCAGAGAGGGAAATAGTAACAGTGACCTATTGTAGCATATACTGGGAAGGATTTTTTTTTTTTAAATGCAAATGGTACACAATAAAATCCATTTTGACTCTGTATCACATTATGTAACAAGGGAGTGAACAAATGTGACAAGGTAGTGAACAAACAGAGATAGCAACTGTTCTGAGCAAACAGACACAAAACAACACAGTTAATATAATTTTTCCTTGACTTTGCCTCCCTTGCATTCACAGCCTTGGAGCTCTCCAGTATCTTTAGCTGCTGATATGTTTTCTGCTGTGCTCGGTGTGACAGTGAATTACAGATCCCTGTGCCCTGCCTGTCCCTCCAACCCTCACTGCCCTGGGAAGGTCCCTCCTGGCACTGGCTTCTGTCACAACCTTCACGCAGGAGCAGCACAGGGGGCCCTTACGGCTGTTTTTTCTCCCACATTCACAGCGGTTTAGTACACATTTCAGGGCACCCTTGCATGGGCAGCAGCCATGTTGGGGGAACATCCCTGCAGGCAGCAGGGGCTGCTGGTTGCCATGGTTCTTGGATGCAGGAGCAGTGCTGGTGCTGAGGGTGAGCACAGGGAGCTTATCCAAACAAGAGACTGCACAAAACAGAGACAGGAAAGGAGATGAAGTGACAATAATGTCCAAATGGGACAGAGCTGGTTGCTGCAGGCAGCAATGTCCCCGCTATGCATGAGTACCATGCATGGGCATTGTGAGCTTCTCAGAAGAGAGCATCTAAAAATATCCTTTTAAAAAGAGAAATGGCAAACATTAGTTGGTGGCAAGGAAGAATCTGTAGGAAGACATCAAGAATGGCAAAAAAACTGGAAGTGGGCAAAAAAGACAACCACTCAAAATAATAATAACCACCTCTAATAACCTAGCAGCAGCTGGTACTCAAGGGGTTGGAAGAGCTCAATGTGTGTAAGTCTTGTTTTGTTTTCCAATGCAAATCATCCAGGCACGTTACAAAACACTGAAAGCTTGCAGTTCATGTTTAGTAAGCACTTTCATTGACAAGTATGGGGATGCATGTAGGGGAATCTCTGAGCAGCACTCTCAGCACAGGTCCTCAAAGACTTGCCTTTTTTTCAGCTATACCTCTTGGTTTAGCAAAATGTGTCACTCCTTGATGAGTACCTTCTTTCCCCTCTTCCCTTAGACCATCATGGACACAAGGCTGACTTGATGGCACCCCAAACCTCATCTCCCTAAAGGCAGAGGGAGCCTTATTTGCCCGCCTAATTGCCCCCACCAATGCCTGACCCCACTTGGGCCAGGGGCTGGCTCCTGCCCACAGCCAGCCAGGCGCCAGCTGGGAGCAACGTCCGCATTGGGAACGGCTCCTGGCTGGCACCTCCCCGGCCTTGCTCCGGGGCAGCCGAGGGCAGAGCTCAGTTCCTCGGGTTGATTGCTGCACCGAAGGTCTGCAGGGCAAATTGCACCACACTACCTGGCACTCTGCGGGAGGCATGGATGTGCAGCCATGGGCCTGCAATTTACATTGAAAGAATTAATAAAAATTCCAGGCCAGAGAGCTTCTGTGGAGTTTATAACCTTGACATTTTTTTATCACCCCCTGGCTTGTTTCTTTTCCCATTTTTAACCAAACCAACCCATACAAATTAGTATTTGAAAGTATGCAATTAGCAAGCTGCTCCTGCAGCTATGCAGTTCTCCTGCCACCCAGTTTCCCAATGGGGGGAAATCAACAATAAAGAACAAAGAAAAGAATTTGCTGCCTCATATTAATGACTGCTGTTTGAGGACAGCATTTGTATTTTAAGTGAATAGCTTGCTGAGGACAAAAAGGTCAGAACTGCATTTTATGGTAGCGATAGAATAGCAGGAGGACAGAAGAAAGGCGAAAGCTGCGAGCAGACAGGCGGAACAGCACGCTCTGCTTGCTTGAGAGGCTGGGATCAGCTCCCGGCCACACTGGGGCCACGCGTTCAGGAGTCAAAACACGGGCACGGTCCTGCAAGGTGGTGAGGACAGCGGTGGGAGAGTACAACACACATCCCAGCCAGCTCAGTGCAGTCTGAGGCATTACAGCATGGTTCAGGCCTACAGCTCAGCCCAGTGATCCCACCCAAAATCTTTCCTTCCTGCAAAGCCATATGGATACATCTCCTTGCAAGTGGAATTTTTTCATGACCTCTCAGGGCCTGATTGTGCATTGTCCCTCAAGATGCTGCCTATGGATACACAATAAGACCCTGCCAACATCCAGCAAGAAAGCCTGTGCCTATGTGAGTGCAGCTACCTGGGAATGTGCCCTTTGCTACCTTAACATCTTCAAATTGCCTGAAGTTAAATTTAAATTGAGAAACCCAAATGAAACGTGATGTTGATTCAAGTATACTGCAGAACTCCAGCCCTTATCCACAGGTATTGATCAGCACCATCCTGAGAACTGAGCCTGCTGGCTCTTTGAGGCTTCAGGATAAAGATGAACCAGTATGTGACTATTTTAACTAATAATACGCAATCAGAATGAAATAGCCACACCACAACTGATGACAAAGCTAGGCAGAAAGGAAACCCAAAGTCACCCAGGGAACCCCGAGATGGACACTCCACTGGGGTATTACCTGAGCAGCCAACTTACAGCCGACTTCTGCAAAGCTGTTGAGAGCAGCAAGAAGCTTCTCCAAGCACAAGGGCTTGTACCACTCACCTTTCCTGGTGTAAAGCAGCCCACAGTCCCACTGGGCCGCAGGGGCTGACTGGATCCCCACAGGCTGTGTCTGGGATGTACGGCTCCCTGCCAGACCCCTGGGTGAGAGGTACCACACTTGGCACCTACAGGACACCTGCCCTTCCTTTGCCCAGGAACATCCCCAGTCTCCTGGGGACCCTCCTTGGTGCTTTGAACTCTGGCACTGTGACTGTGCAGCTCTAGCAAGGACCTAACAGCAAGGACCTAACATATTGGTACACAGTCAGAGAGGGCAAAATCAGGTGCCTTGCCCCCACCATCCCTTACTATTTAAAGAGGGTTTATTCCTGGTGCTCTACAGTGCCCTCTTCTCCTCCCTCTTGGGGTCCCTCCTGTTGCTGCCATCACCTCCTGCTCACCACACATTTCCTGGCTGCTTTACCAGGAGCCCGCAGTGGCCAGTCTGGTCCTGGAGTGTTTGTACCCACATAGGGCCTTCCTCAAAGGAAAAATGGGCCTCTTGCCTGAGCCTCACAGCAGCTCTGACTCCAGAGCAAGGCTTTTGAGGAAAAAGTAGGGTATGTTAAAGCTGAGTGACTGCTGAGCTCTCTTATTGACTATAATAGGACAGTGAATAACTTTTCATTAAGTGCATGTTTCCGGCAGTGTAACAAGCCCTTACCTGCAATCTTGTGTGAAGCACAAATGGCCTAGAGGCATCACACCTGAAGGAAGAATTCCAGGCCCTTCAATAATGTATTAACATTTTTAGCATACATTCAAAATGTTTAGTGCAGTAGGAAAAACATATGTTCTGGTCTCTGGAGCCTTGGTAGTCCCTGAGAGACAAGAAGGAAGGCTACAGCTTTCCAGCAGTGACTTCCCAGCATGCATCCTTCTTTGAAATATTCAAGCCAAGACAGAAATCAGAAAATGAGCTAGAAAGCAATGATGGCTGAGCAAAGAAATGCACTTTTTGAACCAGAGTAGTTAAGAATGTGTTCCTCGAAAGAGTGACTGTAAATCTGTGAGCCAGATAAAACTGATCCTCTGCCACCCTGACTCCCCTACCCATGATTCTCCTACAGCAGCTCAGAGATGCCTGAGAATCACTCTTGGCCTTTCTCCAGCCACTTCAGCTATGAAAAGAAACAGCTAAAAATGTATTTCTTTAAATAGGTGCTCCCATGATGCAGGTTAGTCCTTGTGTTGAGTAGAGCTGGTAAATAACCCTGCTCCAGGGAAGGAGGGATGGGAAAAGGTGTTATTTCAGGAATCATCACGCAGTAGGATTGACAGGCTGCTAATAGGGTATTTTTGTCTGTGATAGAGCTGAAGAGAAAGGGGTGCTGGTGTTGGACAGGATGCAGAAGCAGGAAAGGCTTTACTGATTTGTCCTCCCACAATGGCACCCAAGGCACTGCATGGAGTCCTGGCTCAAGAACCCATAGTGACACTGGCTGAGCATGACTGGAGCACACTGCTCTGGGCTTCTGCACAGCACCAAATGCCCCTGCAAGAGCAGCTGGGAGGTTGTCACAGCTTCATCAGCATTTGCTGAATGCCCCCAGGTGCTGGGAGGGGCTGGTGAGAGCTGGCCATGACCTTAGGGCAGGGTTTCCACGGCACTTCCAGATCCTGGAGCGCCCCCAAGAATAGGTGGCACCCTGACGTGCAGCACTCCTTCCCTAGCTCTGCCGCGGGCTTCTGGAGGCAAAGCAGGTATTTTGGCCTTGATTTTTCAATTCTTATCTTAAAAACCCAGTTTGTTTCTGGCTTACAGGTATCAGTAGGAGAAAGGTGCATGGATACAGGAAAACAACTTCAGAGATGCACCTTGCAAAGACGATCTATGTTTTTGCCTTTTTTCAGTGCTTGTACCAAGGTTTCACCAACCTACAGCCCAAAAGTCTGCCTATAACACCTGGAAATATTCTGCATAAACTGTGCCAAAGTTCAGCAAAACAAATTTGCCTGGCAGAAGCAAGAGACTGGGAGCAAGAATTCTTGAAAAATGCTAATAATGTCTCAAACTACTTTTCCCTTAGCTGGGAAATCATTCTGCTTGAAATAGAACAGGCAGAAAGATGACAGAGAATTTTTATAGTGGTCCCTGAGCCACAGAACACGAGCAAATTTTGTTCTCTTTGGGATGGCTTAGAAAACACTTTCAGCCCTTTTGTGTAGGTGAGTTTTCCGTTTAGTGGAAGGGAAAATAGCTATATTACTGGCCTCTGTTTGCGCTGTCAGCCTCTGTACCTCCATAGAGACGGAGACACAGAATTTGCATCCATTTTCCTTCACATTGCATTAATGTGAATGAAACACATTCGCAGTATGTAAATAGAGGACTTAGCACAGCAGCCCTGCTTGCATGAATAAGTCTTTTAAACTCCTCTGCCCTTTCTGCCCCACGACTGCATAGATAAATAAAGAAAAGCCCTTATTATATTTGTGGTGGCTAAAATTAAAAGTCTATGCTAAACAAAGTAAACTAAGCCTTCACACTTGTCCCCTATCACTTGCTTGCTGCTCCTTAAATCCCTGTGCTTAGGTTCTATTAACTTGGTGGGAGAACACTATGCTGGGAGGGTGTTAGAGCTGGAGATGCAGTTGTGTTCTGACAACGGTGGAGTCTTTGCCAGATATGAAGCCCACAAGCACACAGCTGATGTGCTGCATCCCCCACGTTCATATAAATAGAGAGTGCTTTATCCACATTCTTTTTATAGTTACTGAGACGTTGTTAAAAGGGAGAGAGAATCCGTGACAGATTTTCAGACTTGAAAGCCCATCTGGTTTGAACATGGTCAGTTGGGATATAATTGTCTGGGGGGTAATCTGGAAGAGGATGAACCAATCGCCCCTTGTCAATTATGTATCCATCCATTCACACAAGCATGCATCCATCCAAGTGACAGCTGACTTGTTTCTTGGAAACAAAAAATGAAAGGAGAGGGTGGCGAAAGACCACTCCACCCCAACACTGCATCCCACATGCTGCAAAGCACAATTTTTCCCCTTCACATGCACCTCCATTCCCCTCAAGGTATCATCCCAGTCTTGTCCACAGCCAACCGGACCACTGCATTGTGTACCCCCACTTTTCCCAGAACCCTCCCAGCTCCTGCAGCCACATCAGAACTTTCCTTCTCTCCAGATATCCCCAGTTCTCCTCCCTCAGGTCCTGGCCATCACTCACCATTCTCCTCCAAGCCTCTTTGGTTCTCCTGGCCTCTCTCCCACTCCTGCTCCCCAGGTGTTTGGGGAACAGGGCTGTTGTCCCCTCACTCCCTTGTTGTCCCCTACCACTCCTGCCATGGCTGGTGGAGTCACCTGGCCCATTCCTCGGTGGGCTCACAGATCCTGTGTGAGTGGCTGAAATCCCAGGGTATGACACCACGCATCTTCCAGGCAGCTCCACAAGACCATGGTCTCACCTAAGTGAAGTTGAAGTTTGTAGGGGATGCAGAACTAGAGCTGGGATGCTGAAAGTCCCAAACTGCTAACATCTACGGACATGAGAGACCTTTCCTATCACTTACCCTGACCTCCCCACCACCTGCCTGACCCCTTTGTGCTATGACAACCTTCTCCTCAGGAAAGCATGTTGCTTTCCTTTAAGGAGTGGGAGAAATTGCAGGTCTGTACCTCCAGCCCTGTGCCTTCCGTCACCTGTGAAATGTTTAGGAGTAAAAATCAGGGGCTGAAGGTCACGGCAAAAAAGGTGCTGGGAATGGGTGGATGAACATCTTCAGCATCCCTCAGAAAACCTGAGAAACATGTAACTTCCCTGGGATGCTTCAAATGTTACTCTTCAAAGAGAGAAACCTAATGACTAAAACAAGCTCTTGGTGTTTTCTGCAGAAGGTAGGTGCCGCCTCTGGGTGGCAATCAGCATCCTTCTCTCCGTACTCCTGGTGTCTTCCAGCTTACTGCCTGCTCCCAGCAAATCCTCCCACGTGGCAAACCTTTAGGTTTGCAGACTCAGAGCAACTACCACTTACTGCTCACACCTGGCTCACATCACGCTCCTCCTTGCAGAAATAGCCCTGTAGCCACAAGCTTTCCTGTGTCTTCAAGGTGCTCAGGTCCCCGTCAGACCAGGGTGTGCAGCACAAAAGAAAATTCAGTCCATTTTTTATCATTCCAGTAATTCCTCAGGGAAAGAGAGCTATCTCAATGTGTGGGCAGCCAAAGAGCCAGCACTAGGACTGGCTGAAAGGACTTCATCCTTTCCACACTTGCTGTCCTTGCAGCAGAAATATTCCTGGTGTGCTAATGGGATTAAAAAGATGGGTACCCAGGCATTAAGAATTAAGAGAATTTGAGTTCAAAACACGGTTGAGTTTTCTTTTGAAATGGCTGTGTAAACTCACAAATGACTAGCATATAGAGATCAAAACTTCCACATTAGTAAATGCAAAAATGGACTTGGCACTTTTTCTTAAACTAAAATGTTATGAATGTAGTGGAGTTTATTTGTAGACCAAGGCATTATGGTACCAGAACATAAACTTTTAGGGCAGACAGTTATCTGGCATAATAATTCTGTCTTTACTCATTAACAAACATCAGTAAATGCGTGCTGTAGACACCAAAATTGGGAAGTGTCGGGTACAGTGGCTTCTTTGTGAATGAATGGTCTTTCTCTGAGAACTAGACCGCCGGTAATTAATTATCTCAATGTCTTTGATCTATTTACTTTGCACATATTTCATCTGTTTTGGTTTGTTACTTGCATTTCAATGACCTCTCACATTATGGAGCAATTCCTTCTGTTGGGAAAATTGCCTTTCCCTTTCCCATGGGAGCACAGCAGTGGACTAACTGCTTCTCAGAGATGACAGGTCCATTTTTTACTTCTGTGAGCATGACTGCACTGATTTAAGGAATCTGCCCATATACAGCCGAGGAGTTCACTTTGTTCCTATGAAGCCTATGTGTGCATTTATAGCAAACTGCAAACTCTCTTTGGACTGTGAAGCTATTTGCCTATTCCCTCAGTTTTAAAGTTTAAATGTAGACAGAAATGGCAAAGGAGCACTTTCATTAAAGGTGTCTCCACTCATAAAAAGCAAGATCATCTCTATTACTAACTACTTGTTAAACACTTAATTGTATTTAACACAGTAATTACAGTGAGATGGGATGTGTATTGATTTCCCTTAGATTTTCCCAGGGGCAGTTTTATTAAGTATTACATGTTGAGAACCTGAGTTTAAGAAAGGGCTCTCTCCTTCTTCCTCTCTTTTTCTTTTTTCTTTTTGCCATGACAGATGAAAAACCCATGCCAATAGCACATCCATTAAATCCGTGTGGGGGTTTTTTTCTCAGATTATTGGGACTGGAATATCTTGGGGAGTTTCCAAGTCCTTCCTCCCACAGGCTGTTATTTCCGAGTATCTGGTGTTTTACTTTTAACAATTTATGCCATGCATTATATGCTATAGTAAAAGCAGACCTGAGAAGGGACTAGCAATTATTTTATATACTTTGGTTTCCACTCTTGAAACATTCCACTCATCTCAACATTGAAAAATGCACAGCAAACAACCTTTAACGGGAACTACTGAAATAAAATCAGAGTTAATTTTGCATCCAAAAGCTATGGCTGAGTCCAGTTGTAGTTTGCTATAACCTTGCCCATTCCCATACAAACCAGTACTTCATTTCAGACAAAATTAGTTCTAGGTTGATATATACCGGAGAGATGGAGCTCAAGATGAGAATCTAAGGTTATATTACCAGAAGACAAGTTATGTCACCTCATCACTACAGGAAAGGGGCAGCAGGGCTCTGCCAAGGACACTGGAGTGCAATTCACATCCTGTGTCTGGAGGCCGGGGATTCAGTCTCCCACCCTTGAGTGCTGCTGTGGTTTGAATGTAGCCTGCTTCTGTGCTCCAGCACCACGCTGTCACCAGCCCTCTCTGGTGTTTGCCTCCCTTTGTGGTTCTTCTTGTAGGAAGGGCCAAGATTGATTGGTTTTGCCTTCCAGGGTGACATTAGGGCATAAACAACATTTGCTCTCTTTTCGTTTTTTTATTGACTGAACAGCTGTCCTTGAGCTGCACCATGAAGCAAATGAATTTGTCTGAGCTAATAAAGTGTAAAATGTATTGGACAAAGAGCACAGCAAAAGGATGTTTTAACAAAAGATGTTTTGTTCTTGCTTTGAGCCACCATGATGCCCAGGCAGAGGAGGGAAGAAGAGGTGGCATCCCACCAGCTCTCCCAGCTCTGGAGCCGAAGTGCTTGCAGCCAGTTTGGAGCTATCCTATCTGCCACTGCCCCACCAGTCCCTCAGCAGTACCTTGAGAGGCAGCAGCCACTGCAGTTCTAATCCTCTTTTCCTCTACTTTTTGTGCCAGGGAGTGGACAACAACAGCAACCAAGGGCTGGAATGCCAGTGCATTATATATCTGACACGGAAGAGCAGTGCTGGCAGCATTTTAAGGCACTCTGCAAGAGGCAGTCGTTGAACGACGCTGTGGGAAGTATCCTGCATCTATTCATCAGGGGCTTATGCTTAGGGGACACAAGTGCCTTGCCCAGAACCACAGAAAGATAAGTTGGGGCTTAAAGAGGATGAGATTTTGTCTTCCAGACCCCAGCAATCAGACTAGCAGCAGGCGACCTTTCAAAGTCCAGTACCATGCTGGCATTTTCAACATTAGAGATTATGTGCACTGGGAGAAACTCAGCAGGAACTAGGAGGGTTGTGGCTGCCAGTCCCCTTTCAGCAGGACCTGAGCAAGACCTCAGAGCCCCTTATAAACACTTCTCTAAAGATGCCATAGTGCCCCATCCCTGTCTTGCAGTTACTCTGCTGTTTCACCATGAGCATGTGCTGCCATGATTCACTCCCCACGTTAGACCACAGAGTTTTTCCATGGAAAGGAAGATTCAAAACCTGCATTCCTAGTAGAAGAATACAGCTGTGCAAAGAGGAAATCTCATCCCTCTGACTCCTGAGTTCAGGACTCAGACCATCTATTACATCTCTTCCAGGAAAATAGAAATTTGTGTTTACTGCAAATGCTTCCCTTTTACACTCATTCTATGTCACCAGTTGCAGAAATTCCTTCTAAAGTTTAGTATAATTCTTCAGCTTGAGACAAGTCATTAATTCCTATCAGTCTTTCTTTTTTTTTTTTTTAAGAAGAAAAACTCAGGGCCTTGCAAGATAACTTGCCTATGTGGTTATCTCAGACTGCCCTCTTATGGCAAAATTTTAAACTGTAAGTTTTCTTAAGCTTTTCAAAGGTTTTTCAAGTTCAGATACTGAAAATTCTAGTCTTAAAAATTATTGAACAATGAGAGGGAAGAAGCCGTGGTTGCCTGATTCATTTCTGTCCCATACAAGTCCTGTCACTGAGTCATCCGGCCAGTCGCAAGCACTGCCAATCCCCTGGTCAGCAGCTTGGCCAACACCTGATACCCTTGTGTTTGCCCATCCTTCCTCCTCTGGCAGCCCAGTTGTGCCCAGCTGGTGCATGTGTTCAGAAAGTTTCCTAACACACTCGTGCTTTACGCACATATAGGCACTGCTCTTCACATACATTAGAGAAGGCCTGACTTCTTGGAAGTGAGTCTTTCATGCAGGATGAAGGCTCCCAGTGGTCTCCAAATCCCTACAAACTGGAGGATTTTCTCAAACCCAGGGCCAGCTGTGACAAGGTTTTGCTGAAGCCATAGGTGAGCTCTGCCATGCTGCAGAAAACTCAAAAAAACCTGGACAGCAGAATTACTGGCCACCAAGGTAATCCTAAAGGCCACTTCAGCTGGCTGTGGACAAACGTGTGGATGTTGCAGAGCTCTGGATGGGTGGAAATAAGCAAGCAAGCAGGGTAATCTGGAGCCTCCATCCCAGCTCTTTGATGCTGCTCCAACCACTGGTTGGTCCTGGCTGCTCCTCCGCAGGGAACTCATCTTGCCCCACACACGGTGGCCTCTTCTGTGAGTGAAGAAAGACACATGCAAAGGAGTTTCTCACCCTTTTAGAACAAGGGCGGGGAGGAATCGCCTAACCTGTGCATTCATGTCATCTATTCAATGTGCAAACGCCTTAAAAAACCAGCAGACACTTCCTTCAGACACGCAGTTTAGACGAGTTAGGGTACAGAGAAGACTGGAGAGCGCTCTTTCACTGCCCCCTAAGCCTTCATGGTCCTCACTGCGGTCACTGCCTGGACCCTTGGAGCCTTGCTGTGTTGGCACTGACCACGTTCAGCCTGTGACTCTTACCCGATGCTCCCAGCAGGGCGGGGGCGTTGCAGCGTTCCCGAGCTCTTCCACATCCACCCACTAGAGGACAGCAGGAGGGTGTCCCATAGCCAGCTGCTTGTCACAGCCCGCAGGCACGGCGAATGCATCCACCTGGGTATAAAGACACCGAAGACAGCGGAAAGTAGTCTGTACAAGTGAAAGCAAGGAAATGATAGCTCAGGTGGCATTTTGGTAGCAAGGCCTGGCTCAGGAAGAAGGCCAAAAAAACCCCACTCTGCTCCAAAATATTGTCAGCCTAAGCCAGTACCGCTTTCTTCCGGGACAGTGCCCTGGGTCTTCCATAGCTGTGTGACAAGGAAAAACGCCAAGGATGTCATCTGCAGTGTACAGACCCTTGCTAGCTGCTCGAATTCCCAGGCAGAGAAAGGAAACTATAGTGGCAGCATTGCTTGTTCTAACAGTGACCTAGAGAAAAACTGTCTTTCATTTCCAGCCATGCAGAGCCAGAGATTATTTAATCCATAGATCTATTTACATTCTCCCTCCAGCACCACTGTGTCTGAGGTACAGCCCTCTCCTGATTGCAACAACTTACAGGCTGGGGAAGGGACATACATCACCTGTATGACCATACAGTCCTCTGGTAGAAGTTATTTCCTCTTACAGCTGATTTATAGATAGCGAGGTAGGTGGAGTACATGAACAGATACTTGACTCATCAACATTTTTTTCAGTCCCATTTGGCTCCCGGCTCTTAGTGTATGTTACCTTGCCTGAGTTATGAAGCTTCGATGTGACCTCTTTTATTTAGATACTCAGTCTGGAAAATCAATACCCTGTGCTTTTGATGACAAAACCAGGAGTCACACCTGGTTTATGCATTACAGTCCTGCACAGACTGAGAAGGGAGCCCATTTACAAGCACAAAACAGAAACTTCAAAACTTTTCTATGGATTTGACGTGAGAAACAGTTGTATTGTATGAATGTCAGCAAAACGCCTTCCCTCAAAATTAGAAGAGTATAAACAAGACAGCACTGAGTTGCCAGAAGACAAAATTCACTGCATGAAACCAGTGAGGAAGCAAAATAAATAAAGGTCTGGTTCCTTTCTAATGGGCAGGTGCCCCTGCTGTGAAAACTCTTTTCTCCCAGGAGACACTCGCTTACCTGCTAATTCAGCTTGGGAAATGGGGCTGCACTCCCTGCAGTAGCTTAGAATAAGTCATTTCTCTCCCTCAGCCATCTGCTTTCCTGTGTATTAAGTGGAGATGATCATCATTACTTTTACTGCCTTATCCATCTTGGATGATGGATTGCATGAGCCTGAGGACTTTTACAGGCTCCATTCCACTTGTACAGGGAATGTAACATTCGAGGCTCTACCTTCCAGGCTACCAGCTCGATCCATGAAGCCCAGACTCCAGTCCCCCAAACAAGAGTAGGTTTGGACACGACACAGTAAAGGACATCTGTGTCGGTGCCAAAGGACACTCTGCATAGTCCTGTGTGGTTCCCTTTCCAGCTGTTTCCTCCAGAGCTGCTGTGAGTGGAGTTTGTTTCCTGGTTCTTGTCCTCAGGTACCCTGATACCCAGCAAACTCTGACAGGAACCAAACACAGTTTTGCTCCAGTCCCTGAGCCAGGCACTCTTCCCAGGCCATGATTGCCTCAGTGAACCTTTAAAAAAGCCCCCTACTGCCCTTGGGATCTTGCAGGCTGAGGCATAGATTCTGTGTTTTAGTTTTACCCAGCTGTTTTCACCCACGTGTGGTTGCAGACAGGCAGCATGATGAATATCTTCCCTCATCCTTGACAAAGCAGATGGAAGCCTCTGACAGCCCTCTGTGGAGGGCATGCAGCATCCCACACCTCCTGCTTCTTCAGAGACGGAGAGGAAGCTGTGCATGAGGTGTCCTGGGTAAAGAAAGTTTTAAAAAGGGTCTTAAAATCATCAAAACTATTAAATATGTGACATGATTCCTTTGCCTACATAATTCCTTTATCTCCATTCTCTCCCAAGAATAAAGTGGGTATGGGGCAAACAGGAAAACCCCATGCAAAATCCTTAAACTGAGGACAGGCCAATGCAGTGCAATGCAATTGCCACTCATAGTGAGGACGAGGAGCTGACTTCACTCCAGATTAATCTCTCATCTGGGCCAGCTAGGTCCAAACCTGTCTTTGCCCAGCCTCACCCAGCAACGCTTGGGTTTATTCAACTTTCTCATACGTGCTGACATCTAAGACATCTGAATCATGAGATGTTGTGAGAGCTCCAAATGAAAACACACCAGAAAGGCAGCATCCTTTCCCCATGAGGTGAGAGTAAAACCTCAGCTTAAGCTGTCCAGAGGAGCCTGTACAGATCTGGCCCTGGGGCTTATGTACCAGGGAGTAGCAGAGGTAGCTGCAGACCCTAGGAGGTTAGTTTATAACCAAATGAAAGCAAAGTCCGGATTTCATGAAAAATGTTGGTCAGTGTTTAACAAAACTGCAAGGAAAAAAATAATCACAAGGTTTTTTTTAGTTTTAAAAATAGCTCTGTTAGCTGAGGACATTGGTAAAGAACGGGCAATTTCTGCAGCCTCAGCCTCCCTACAACAGTCTGGATGTCTTTGCAAATGCCCACAGACTCCTGCTGGTTTTACCTTTCATTTTAAATGACAATTTGAAAGCTCTTCACTGTGGTTGCCATCCTTCTGACCACAAACTACCTACAGTGGTCACCACTAGAAAGCCCCAGGGTTTATCACCAGTGACCATACCATTTAAGGCCTGGACAGTGCAATTTGCTGCAGAGCAGCAGTCTGGCAAGTCCATGTGATGTCCCTCATGTCATGCCCAAGACACCACAACATCTATAATTAGAGCAGGACATGCCTGTGGCATTGTGGTGAACACTATCAACAAATTCCTTTCTGCTGCTACTTGCAAGAGGTTGCTGCTGACATACCCAAGGAATTATGAGCCTAGCTGAGATGCAAGAGCAGTGTTATTTTCTCCATCTTTCTTCCTACTTCCCTGTCTGTACTGGTGTTTATTTCCCTTACTTCTGATTTGCCCTAAGTGCCTCAGTGGAGGGACTATCTTTTCGTCCTGCTGTTGTAGCATCCGTGATTGTGAGGCCCCCGTCCCTCCTGGACACAGTGGCAAGGTAAGAGTTCTGTGTCAGTGACCAGCATTCTCCCTGTGAGTCTGGAGAACAAGCACTCTCCATTCAACACAAAATGATGTTTGAAATAGGGTTCATGAGCTGTATAGGAGGACCTAGTTCAGTGCTGCATTCCCATGTCAGTGTGTGCTCCAAGGAGAGGCTGACCAAAAAGATTAATTGTGGTGAAAAGCCTGAGAAGTCAGAAAGATGGCTTTGAAATCTAGTCAGTTTAAAAAATCAAAGTGGTTTCTAAAGTCATACCTGCCAAATGCCCTTTGCAACCAGTAGTGATTTCACAATCTTGTCCTCCCATTTTATTGCACTATTTTTTCACCTTTATTTCATAAAAGACTCACCTGTGTGGTAGAGCACAAAAAATCCCCAAACGGCCAGAGAAAGGATACAGACAGTAAGTCTACAAGGCTGTGAGAGTTTGAAGTAAACAAACAGGAAAGACATTTCCTTGAATTGCTTCAGGTTCCAGTACACTAAGGAGGTAGTTTCACCCATATTAGGTGAAATTTTTTTCAGAACTGGGTTTTCTACTGTTGTTTCTTAAAGAGACAGCTTGAACTTCTCACTGCCCACAAAGAGCACAACTAAGTCTGCAGCAAGTCCTGGTTCCTGATTATCTTGGCAGTAGAACCACAAAAATTACATCATCTCCTCCTTTACGTAAATTAATGTCACATCTGTTTTGTAATTGCAGCTTTTATGAAACTTTGCTGCAACAGCACTGGGTGACTGTGCAGTAAACTGTGCTAAATGTCAGCATTGGATAACTAGAAGTTGTCATAATCCTAGGTTAGGCTCAAAAGTCAATGCTTTCTTTTTACATTTTTCCCTGTAAGCAACAAACAGCGGAGGAAAGAGAAGCCTCCAAAAAGTTTACAAAAACTGAAACATAAATGTAAATTATTCTACTGTCATTATTATTAAAATAGCATCAGGCATGTATTTTTAAAAAAAAAGTTGCTACAGAAAGGAACAAGTCTGTCTTCATGTACAGAAGAATGGGAGTAGGCATTACAGCCAGGGGCTACCTTCGGGGCTGAGGGAGCACCTCTGCTCCTGGATCTGGCCACCCTTTCCATTCCCCCCCCTTTTTCACAGCCAAGGCTTGGGTGAGCAAAGAGGCTGACTTCTGAGCTCCTTCCATGGGGAAGTCCAGCCTTCACTCTGCTTTTCTGGCCCCTCCCTGTCATCTGGGGAGGGAACTTCCACCCTCTAGAGAAAACATCATTAATTTTCCACCGTGTATCCAGATGTTCATTATTTTTCTTTCTTCTTTATGTAAGGGCTTTCTGAAAGACACATCAAGTTTTGGCAAGCCAGCTGTCACCCAGAAGAACTTACTGGTACTTAACCCCATGCAGATGAAGCAGCCCAAGAAGTGTGACAACTACAATAAATTAATATCACACACTTCCTCTCCCATTCCCTGTGTCTATATCATCCATTTAAATGCAGTCTCTTCACTGTAGGAACTTCCTCTTGCTGTGCATTTGTACCATGCCTAAAGGGGCAGGATGCTGCCGTCAGTCTGTCATCTTGTGGGACACAAACATGTACGTGTACGTGGGCATGCACTGATCTTCCATCCAAACCTGTGAATGTTTCCCAATACACAAATACCACGGGAAAATAAATACATGAAGCATAAACCATCCTTCAAGATCAGGTTTGTAGTTCTTGCAGACGCCCAAGCTCCCACTGGAGTCAAGGGAAGTATTGCAAGCACAAAGAGTGCATGCTGCCTTCTTCGCTGCATGATGGGCTCATGTGAGGCAGCTGTCGGCTCTCCGCCCCCAGTGTTTAGGCAGTAACAGAAGGGAAAAACCAAAATGCAGTCTAAGCCCCTGGAAATGCACAAGTAGATATAAAGAGCTGGGGTGGAAAAAACAAATTTTTTCTGTGCCCCTGTAAGGTTTTATGGTCTTTGTTTCTCCCACGGAGGGGTTTCTGGGTAAGAGTTATCTCAGTCATGACATATTTGAATTATTTGAAAGTCTGGTGAAGTTTCTATACAGAACTGTTTAATTGTTGCAACTAGAAAGCTGAAACTTTCCAGGGCTTTCTTTTTTTTTCTTTCTTCCTTTCTTTCTTCCTTTCTTTCTTCCTTTCTTTCTTTCTTTCTTTCTTTCTTTCTTTCTTTCTTTCTTTCTTTCTTTCTCTCTTTCTCTCTTTCTTTCGTTCTTCTACTGCACTGCTTTTTCCTGCCCCAAAGCCCTCGTTTAAACAAGCACGAGGAGCAATGTCTGGCAGAGAATCGACTGATCACACTGCAAACATGTCACCAGGTTTCCACTGGTTTATTTGGAGAGACTGTAGATGGGTCAATGGCAGATCTCTTGCTGTCTCATATGGGCAGGGTTTTTGTCTGACCCTACTGAGAGAAGGGGCCAGGGGAACCAGAGGGCCCCCGTTTACACCCTAATCCACCCCGATGGCAAATTCATTATTTCCTGCTCTCTCTTTATCTCCACCATCCTCTTCATATGCTTATCTCACCATCTCTGAATTGTGGATAAGTAACAGCAACTATTTAAACTGCTGTTCTACAGGCAGGAAAATGACAACAAATTTTGGGTTTACAGGTAGCTATCAAAAAGCAACTGCTTTTACAGCAAAACTGCCCTTATTCTATGTGCCACTTTCACATTCTGGTTTTGTTTCCTCTCTGTAATTTAGTCAGCAGGGGAGAGACATACAAATTTCCTGTGCATGCTGCCAGCATTTTTTTGCCCTTGAAAGCTCAGATCAGCAGGTAGCGAGCTGGGGCTACTCGGGATCCACACGAGAGCGGCAAAATCAGCGCCAGGATCTGTAGGAAGCAATGAAATCGTATTAACTTGGTAGAGGTGTGATTTAGGAAATCTCACGTTGTCACATACCTTAGAAGATAACAACCATAAGACCCGCAATAAATAAACGCGATAACAGCAATAGCTAGTGTTATCTTTACATTTCAAGTTAAAAAATAAAAAATAAAAAAAAAAAGGAAAAAGGGAAAAAGCCCAAACCAATCTTTCACGGTTTCGCAGGACTGGTCTCTTGCAAGTTGAAATAAAGTACTGGAGCAATATACTGTTCTCTAGGGGTTAATGTTACATTAATCAGAACTGACAAGCATGAAAATCATTCTTTGTTGTCTTTAAATTGCTAATTTAAGATTGAAATCTAAAACGCTTGAGCACTGATCGTTAACACTGACGCTCAAACAAAACCCAAGTAAAATCTTCTCTCCTATGGGCCACTAAACAATTGTTTTACATTTGGTTGAGAAAACAAATGCAAAGTCTGTAACTAAATCCTAATGTATCGTTTAAGTGTTTCCATTCACAGGCTTTCTTTGGCTAAACTTCAACGAATTGTACTACAGTTTAATTGAAAAGCAGCATTTGCACAGGCATTTACATCTGAAGGCAGAAATAGTGGCATTGCACCATGTGGTGCAGTGGCAGCAAGAATTTCCCCAGATCCAATTTTTTTACAGGTATTTTTTTCCAGTTGCAGAGGTATTGCAAAGAGCTGATTCTCAATTGAGACTCTGAGCAAAGTCTGAGATATCCAGTAACAAGAAGATTATTTAATAAGCTCATTAAAGTTTTAAAAATGTATTAAAGGGTACAGTCCGACTTCAGTGCAGTGGAGGCGGACACCAGATAAAATCAAGGGTAATAATGCGCCATCAACTCTGCAGCTACAAAACTAATCCAAAAAAAGTATGCAGCAGCAAAACAAATAGACAAGCATGTCATTCTTCTGCTTCTCTAAGGGAATTACAGGCTGTGTTAGGGGCCATATCAAGTCCAGTTTCTTTTGCCAGTTTGAATATTTGCAGGTTCAGATCTATTTGTAGACACAGCTCCCACCGAAGTCCTTGGACATATGTATTTGCCTCTGAAATAAGCTGAAGCTGAATCTCCAGCTTGGTTGAAGCAAACTCTTTGGCCTAAAACTATTCAAGTCCAAACCCACCAGTGCATCTGTTTTGACCGGTTCCCTTGTGATGAGGAGGGCGGAATAAAGACATCTGTGATGGAGTCATTCTCTGTGTGACTGTACGGATGCTCCAGTGGGAGGATGAGAGTAGGAGAAGGGCTGGGGGGAAAAGCAAGCTGTGCCCTCAATCTCTCTGAGGAGCCAGTGAGCTACAGTAGCTGTGATAGCCAGCATCCAGAGTGAAGAATGTCACATTTATCACATCTGAGCACTTCGGCTTTCTTTGCAATTACAGTAAAGCAGGGTTGAGCTATGCAGACATACTTCCCACATCCATTGACCTCGATGGGAGATCGATAGCAAATCTTAGGGCAGAAACTGCTACACAAAAGACGTGTTAAAGACAGAAGCACTGTCATGCAGAACAAGCTCTTAGAGTAGAAGAAAAGGACTCAGCATTTGGCCAAGGAGTGGGGTCATGCACTGAGGGTGCTTTGTATTCTGGGAAGGACGTGGGACGATGACTCTCCAGCCTCATGCGGAGCAAAGGCAGAGGAATACAGGATTTAGGGAAAGCGAAAACGCAAGAGATTCTGAGCATTCTCTCATCTGGCAGGCAAATCCAGAATATGAAGGTTTCTGCAGAGGAAAGCACTTATCTCTCCTTCTGGTTGATAGGAGTGTAACACTGTCCTTGAATTAAGAATTAATTGGAGCAACATTCCTTTGTTTGTTAAACCCCAACATCACTAAGAAATCTCCTTCTGCTGTCTAGACTCAAAGTCAATCGAATCTAAGTATAACCCAATCAGATATCCATCATGTGGTATGCTCCTAGAGCAGGACCCAGCGGAGCAGGTGAAGAAAATATTGATGAAGTTGTTTTCAGCAGGATATTTTGGATTAATAGTCATAACGGATAACTCCTGAGTCCGAAAATTAAAAATATTTTTCCGTGTACACTTGTTTTTACAAGAAACAGTGGGAAGATTTGATTTATATTTTTTTGTTGCATTAGATTCTACCTCTTGACACTTCCAATGTATATTTAGCTGTTTTCTATGAAAGATTGGCAGAAACAGGAGCTGTCTGATTACTTTTAGTAACAATATTTGTGTTAGAGTTGGAACTCAGAAGCTCCCCAGCAGCACAAGGAGAACAAGCCAAATGGTTAATAATGAAAAGGAACCTTAGAGTCTCAGATCTTTCAATTAAAATCAACAGCACATGCCTAAACAACTGTTTGTTAAATTTTCACTTCTATTTCAAGCTATTTAAAAATGAGAAATAACAAGCCAAAAAACCTACCCTAAAATGTCATTAAGTATTTTCGTGCATTTAACATTGTCAATAGGCTTTCAAAGCCCTGGGTCCAAATATTTCTGTACTGTTTAACCATTTTACCCATGGAGATAGGTTTGACTGCATTTGTCTGGCAAAGCCAATGTGAAGAAGTAAAGAGAAATCAAATTGGAGGACGGACTAAGCACGGCACTAACCTTGACAATGACAATTTTCACTCAAATCAGTATTAAAGGTAGTATTTTCTGTTTTCTTTATTCTTATGAAGGAAAGTAGGGAAAGTCTTGGAAAAAATTCTAATGATTCATAATGTCATATGTACACTTCACAATTTTTGTTTTGGTTTTAAATCTGCAGATTATTTGAAAACTCAGGAATCATCACAAACTTTCACCCCATTTTTGAAAAACGCATATTTGCAAAATACATCTTCTGTGTTTGGACCCAGTTGAAGTTGGATGTAATGAGTGGGATCCAGTGGATGGGCAGACACCCAAACACAAGTATGCCTACACAAGGTAAGTGCAGGATTCCATTGCCTAAGGGCAAGTAAGGCATCTGTCGCCCCTGGGGCATCTGGGTTGGGGAGAGGCACCCAGGCCCACAGGCAGCTCCAGGAAGATTTGGTTCTTCTCAGACCCTCCCTCATGCCAGTCAGCCTCCAAGGAGGCCTTTGGTGCCCAGAGATGTCTCGAGAGCCTATATTTAGGCAACTAAGCATGTCTGCATTCCTATTATAGGCAATGGAGATCCAAGGCTTTATTCAGTTACCTACATGTCAGCATCTAAAGCAGTGTGAGAACCCCTAAGGTTCTGAGACACCTGCCCAGAGCCAGCAGATATGGCACAGGACATATGGGAACTGATGCATTTCCAGAAGGATACCCAGAGACCAGGAAGGACATCCCACAGCCTCTCAAGTGGCACTTGATGTGCACAGAATTAAATGGGCTCTTGGTGAGTGGATTCGAAGAAGATTGAATTCTAGAGATTCATTGAACCAGCCATCAGCTCTCTGCTCATAGTCAGCCTAAGGAGAGCTGCAGTGCTCAGTTAAGCACCCAGTACCATTTGAGAAGTCTCCAGCTGCTGCTCCAGAAGGGCATTACAGTCCTGCATGTTATATGCTGGGTTGGCCAGCCCTGTTTGAATGTCTCACACCACAGAAGTACCTCAGGTATATCTTACAAAAGTTCCTCCCTCACCCCCAGCTCTACTGGGAATTAAAGCATTTAGTTCATAAGTAGACACCAACATGTACAAGTCTTCATCTTGAACTGAACTGCAGCCCAAAAGCTCCACAGGCACTGGAGAAAATCCTGTTATTTTCAGGGTTACACACAGAATTTCTCTTTGAGCCCTGAATCTGTTTATAGATTAATTGAAGTATTTTGTTTGTATCAATAAACGTGATAACACAACAAATTCCCACTGCAGATGTTCCATGAAGGTAAGCATGCAAATGTTCCCCAAACAGGTAATACTGGTGCATATGTGTATTGAGCTTTTAGACACGCTTTCCAAGATTCACCTTCTTCTGCACTGTTTTAAAATGCTCACACTGTTTTGGAAAAAAAAGTTTTCTATTTATCATCTAGGGCTGAACTAGAAAGCATCAAGCTGCTCATATTAACATATGCAAATTTGTGATTTATTATCGCTCCCCTCACGTCACCCATTTTCTGTGCCTTGGATGTGCAATTAACTCCATGTAGTCAGGCCCGTCTGCCAACGTCTACACAGGACATAACTGTACTGTTGTAAAAGCAAAAGAACAGATTTCCTGATCACCAGTATTGCCTTGCACTTCAGGGAAGCCGGCTGGCTCTGGAGGAGGAGAAGTTTCATATAGGAGCAGCTTGAACTCAAGAGAGTTCCTGGTGCAAGCAGCACGGGTGCAGGCAGAGTTAAACCAGAGCAGTGACCTCACATCCGAGCAGTGTGGCTGCCAGGATGATATCATACCCTGCAAGCACCGGGGACACACACGAGCACCACTCCTAACTGGGAAGCTGCACACAAGTAAAGTTTTCACATCAGCAAGAGCAAAATATGACTCTGTGTTTGTTTAAAGCTTGCTTTCCTTTCTTTACCTTACACAAGACTTTCTCTCCTTCCCTTTTCACCAATTTTGAGCATTCAAACCAAAAACCAGACCCAAACCTAGTGGGGACAAAGACAGCTGGTATCGCATCAACTCTGTTTCCAGATAGACTCAGAAGGCTTGGTTAGCCTACCACTTTGTTGTTCTGGAGTATCAAAAACTGTTACTATTTTATAACTATGTTTCTATTTGACAGAAATTTGAAATACACTTTTGCGAAAGTTTAGATGCCTCACTTGGAATAATAGCTTATGATGTTTCCTTCTGCCAAATGCACCAAATAATTCTTTTTCAGTTATTAATGCAGTAGTTATATATAATTCTGGCAACCATTTAAAAATACATTATAACTATTTGCCAATTGGAACACTTTAATATTAACTCAGAGGTGGTGTTTCAGTTAGAGGTAGTTTTCCCCTCCAGAGAATGTTTTCACACATAATAGGAGGTTACATTGCTTATAGGGATTTATTACATTTGCTTGCTTCTTGACAATGTATTCTGTATCTGTCATCCATTTTCATAAATGCCCAATGAATTTTAAATTAAACTACATTTGGGAAATCAATTTCTGTCTGTCTCAATAAATCACAACCTTCTAGCTGTAATGTCTGGATGGTGGAAAGGAGTTGGGTCTCATTATGTGTCCCCTAAGGCTCAGGAATTCTCTTATCAGCCTTGAATGTTTTTAAGGTGGATGTTATTTAGAAGAATAAATACATGACTCAGAGAAAGGTTAAAGGAAGGTGAAAAATTTTAAGCGGGCTGTCACTAAAGGCACACATGAAGCAGGGCGGATATGGTAAGAGCAGCACATAGCAATTCAGCGACTTACGTGTTATGCCGAAGCCAAATCCCAGCTCCAAATCAATATTTTGCAATGGATTAACCAATGTGGCAGGAACAGAGATTGAAGTCTGCCTTAACCCAATAAGGGTATGAAACGTGCTTAGTGAGTATCAGCCGAAATGTTCTCTATTAACACAGGGAAACCACACACAAACATGAAAATAAAAAAAAATACTAACTTTATTCTGCGTTTAATCAGATACTGCAGAGATAGCAGAGACATGGCAAATCTCTGTTATCACTTGAACAGGGTTTCGAATTATAGGTACTACTTGATGAAAAAGAAAGGGGTGTTCGAGAGAAGATAGACTACCAAAATCTAAAATTGGCATGAATAAAAACGAGTTTTTGAGGATCATAATCACTTTGGGAATAGCTAATTAAAGTGGCCATTTAGGATGTAAAGGGAGCCGGTGACACAGCCTCAGGCTCTGTCTGAGTGAGCCGATGGCTGCGAGTAGGGTTAAGTATGTGCATGGCTGAGAGCCACCATTTCCCCCTTGCATTGCTGGCATTAACCTTCCTGTGAGCAGCCCAGGATCAAAGTCTCCTCTGGATGCTGAGGAAAAACAGGATCTGGGATTATTTCTCCGTGCCCTGGATGGCAATAGCGTGAGTTTCACCTATACTTCAGTCACCCGGACAACGCGGACAAGACCTCCAATGTGTGCGGAGGCATCAGGAGCTTGGACTCTACAGGCTCCCTGGGGCTGCGGAGCCCTGGTGAGAGCAGCCTGCAAAGGCAGCTGAAGAGGTCGCAGCAGGGACGGCGAATGAGTCTGGTCTTGAGAGCAGATCCAACATCCACTTAACCAATGCACAGACAGGCACACAGAACCGGATTGAGATCCTGAGTGTGAGAATAGTGTAATAGGATTCCAGCAGGAAAAAGCATGGAAGGGTTAGTTTGCCAACTATGAATCCAGAAGAAACTGCTACTGTTAAAGATGGAGATAGTAACTTGACAAAACAGTTATTTGAAAATTGTTAAAGTTGTCTTAAAACACCTAATAGGGATATGCAAATATGTGGAATCACTAAGCATGAACAATTTCCATAAATATTTTGATTAGGCAACAGTATTTCTCACTTTAAAGTTAGAAGTTTGAAACACATTTGAAGCCTGGTGACTTTATCTGTATATATTTTTTATGACCTTCTGTAAGCACCATGATGAAGTGACCCTGCAGACAAATGGAATTGTGCCTCTTGGCCACATCCTGGTAACACCATCTCAGCAGTCTCATTAGAAACAGAAAGAATGGGAATGCACTACTGGAGCAGAATTGAGGCAACCAGGGCCTATAGATTTCAACTTTTAAACTGAAACACATTTTCTATGATGACACAACTAGAAACACAGAAACAGATGTGCGAGATTTTGATGCTGTCCTGAAAACATCCTAATGCATAATGGATCCAAAACAAGAAGGGGGGATCTGAAATGCTCACACTCTGTATCAAACCACTACTTGTTTATGGTGACTAAGGAGCAACACACACATCACAACCACATTCTGCAATGGCCAGCAGCACTGCACACTGACTTTCTGAGCAGGTTCACATAAACCACAAAACAACCTGCTCCAGCATGGATGCAAAAAGTGATGCTGCCCAGTCAGGAGGGGGTTTTCACAAGATTCTTCTTGTCCCAAACACAGCCTGCCATACACAGGGCAGAGCAGAAGCCATGCACAAGTGTAAATTAATTCAGCGCTGGCAGAACTGGAAAGCAGCTAAAAACAGCTGGCTGAACTTCAGAAATTTTAGTTCTAAAAGTATCAGTGTAAAAATGCGTCAAATTTACAAAACAGGACATCTGCAGGATGTGAATTTACAAGTCTTTTGCCTATTTAAATTTCTGTAATGAAACTTGAGACTGAAAAAGTACTCAATAGATGGGTAACCGGGACCTGATAAGAGATTGGGGTTTTTTATCACGTGAGCTGCCTTGTAGAAGTTTCCACAAACAACATGCACAGAGATATGATATGAAGGAGTTTCATGGGCTGAGATCCCCGGTACAGTGTGTGACTGTCACATCCAGGCAGTGCCCAGGCCAGCGATGACTCCCGGCGGCACCGGCGAGCCGGGGGAGCCCCCGGGCGAGGCCTGGGTCGCAGGGCAGTGCTCAGCTCACACAGCCCACAGAGCTCCCGCTGTGCTGGGACAAGGACGACGCCACCGATGACAAATCACGGGTGAAAATGTAGGAAGGAAATCTGCACACCCACTCCTGGGGGGGCCAAGCCTCCGCTTCTTCCCGGCTGGGTACAGACCCACCTCAGG